>JADLZN010002979.1:0-242500 GCA_018155175.1 Sinocyclocheilus anophthalmus
GATAATGTCTAGAAAGGAAATTTGTGGTGGACATCCATGAGATTATCAACAACAATAATACTGTCACTAGCAATAACTATACATGCAGTGCTTTATGACCGGGCACTGACGTTTAAGGACAGCCGGCGATATTTTCCATCAGGCACGTTAAATCATCCTGAGGAGAGAACCATGAGTGGCATCCGGCAATTTAAAACAGGGAATCTGGGCCAAGGGTTGCATAACAACTCTCTGTTGTGGGAAAGTTATAAATACATCACATTTGATGCTCAACAGACACCACTTTCTTTACAGTGATCTGATTATAGTTGAGGGAGTTCTTCTTCCTTTAAAGGGATAGTTCACCCAAAAATGAAAATGTTGTCATCATTTACTCACTGTATAAGTTTGGAACGACATGAGGGTGAGTAAAAGATGACAAAATGTTCATTTTTGGGTGAAATATCTCCTTAATGCTGAAGCATTCTAAAGCCATTTCATTAAAGGGGTCATATGATGCGATTTAAATGTTTCATTTCTCTTTGGAGTGTTACAAACTCTTAGTGCATAAAGAAGATCTGTAAA
The DNA here is from genome assembly GCA_018155175.1 of Sinocyclocheilus anophthalmus. Classification (NCBI taxonomy): domain Eukaryota; kingdom Metazoa; phylum Chordata; class Actinopteri; order Cypriniformes; family Cyprinidae; genus Sinocyclocheilus; species Sinocyclocheilus anophthalmus. Next base: position 565 of record JADLZN010002979.1, read on the forward strand.
AATGCAAAGACTAAAGTCTCAAAACCAAAAGAGATATTCTTTATAAAAGTTCAGAGTCAGCCACTCCTACCTAAAACGGCTCGTTCTAACACGCCCCCACATATCTACGTCACTATGTGGGAAGATCTGCATAACTCCACCCAAATGTTCACGCAAAGAAAGAAGGCGTAAACTTTTATTCTCGCTGTAGTATTGTTGCTGCGCCATGTCGTGAAGACGCCGTGTGTTCGTTGTGAAAGCGAACTACTTTGTTTGACCCAAAAGAGGACCGTATATCCGCTTCGTCTGCTAGAGTGATCAGTGCTGAGTAGCTGTAGGAAAGAACATCAACTGCGCGCTGGTCAATTCGCCGAGATCGGCTTTCACCGGGCCAAGAAGTTAGGTCCAGCCCGAGGGCGTCAAGTTGGTTGCCGCAAGCAAACACTCCGTGACGCTCCTTCGTCGAATTTGCTGGCCGAGCAGTTCTCGTAAGTCACTGCCGCCTCCGATCACTCTAGCGTCTTTCGGCCACCGCTCACTATAAGCCTGCAGTGTGTGTCGTTGTGGAAAGAGTGAAACTACTTTGTTGGCCTTTCAAAAAGAGGGACACGACTAGAAATCAGTGGTTAAGTTGTATAAGTTGAACAACACTGTTCCAGAACAGTTCAAAACAAATATTAATTTGTGTGCAGCACATTTTATGGAGGACTGTTTCCTGATCCTGATAGAGTAGACTACAATGCCGGCTGTTCTGACTCACAGCCTGTAAGTAAGTTTTAATATTTAAAGGATTTGCCACTGATGAATCAAACGCAAGTTTTGAGCAGTGTAGAATAGCACTTGTTTGTCATTTCTCGATTCGCAATGCAGACATGGTTTTATGTTTACTCGGCGCGATGCAACGCAACGTGTAAAGAGACAGTATAAGTCATTATAATCAGTAATTATGTCCTCACTGGATGCAACAAATGCCTCGGTTATAATGTGTTTTAATGTTTTTGTCAGCCGGGACACGGCATCACAGTATGGTAGGGGCGTAACATTTCCGTCACACGCTTGAGGTATTCGGCCAATCACAACACACTGGATAGCTGGCCAATCACAGCACACCTCGCTTTTCAGACTGATGAGCTTTGTAAAGATCGACACGTTTCAAAAAGGCGGGGCATAGATGAGAAACAATAATGGAAAGTATATGGAAAATAATTTGTTTTTTGAACCTTAAACCGCATAACCACATTTTATTACACTAAATAATGTTCTTTTTAGCAACATTATATGACACCTTTAATGTAAGACAGAAAGTTAAGCCAACGCAACCCAGAGTGCCGGCCGTGGGAGATTGGGCCAAGATCAAGAGTAAAATGAAAATAAATAAGGTCAACATATACAGGTTGTGTTCATTTGGTGTTTACTTTCATTTTGTTTCGGTACTAGCGAATTTAGTATTCCATCTAAAAGTAAATAGTATATAAATGGTGGGAGTCGATACAATGTAAGATTTATGTTTTTTTTATGTTTATGTCCTACCACGATGAGTTGCGGCTTATTCAATCGACGAGAACTTACAGTGAATAAGACAGCACATATTGTGACAAATTGTTACAGTTTCAAATAACAGCTTTAAGAGCTTTTAGAAATGTAAATTTATCCTGTGAGGCAAAGCTGGAGTGGTCAGTAGCTATTACTCAGTGGTACTTGATCCTGAGAGAATTATTTCAAGAGTATGTTAAAAGAGAAGAAAAAAAAAATTACTGACCTCAAACTTTAAGAAAGGTATACTCCTGCTCTAAATAAAGAACCTCATGGAGGAAGATTTTACAGCAACCACCACTAGATGGCGACAGTCATCCACGATGCTACATTACAGCATCTGGCAACGTGTGAAAATATACTGTACATTAAATAAATATACTTTTTTATTTATTTCATGAACAAAATACATCTGCATCTGCAACATATAAAAGCCCTACAGCAATATAACAAACTACAATATTTGTCATCCTCTTTAACACATGGTCAAAATGCCTTCAGCTTTTCTAGGCAAATCAGTTGTTCAATTTCATGCAAAACTCACCAGCATACTAAGGTCAAGCATGTGTCTAGCTGGAGACAGCGTGGTTTCATCATGCAGTGGCTTTGAGATTGGGCTCTGGGTGCTGGCGGGGCCATCCTTCATGAGGTCAAGTGGTGCTATAACCAGGACATACATAAGTAAGACTCTAAGTACAAAGGAAGAGAGTGATTTGTGCACTGAAATAATTTACAATATCAACCCACCGAAAACGTATTATTAATGACAGATGTATTCTTTAAAGCACACCTCTGATATATTTCTCTGATGGTTGTGTTGGTGTTGAACTGGATGGAGGGGATGTGGACATCCACCAAAACGGCTGGTCATCTTCTGCATCAGTTGCCTGAAGGCGTCTTTCGTCTCGACTCTGTGGCTTTCCGAAACGGAAGCGTTCAATGTACCTTGAAGGATTTAATTGCAAAAGGATGTCATATAATTAACAAGCAACAACATACGCTTTCAAGGTAAACATAACGCTTGCATTAAACACAACAGATATGCTCACTGAGGAATAAGGTGTCCCATCACTTCAGCGGTCCTTTAAAGAAAGGAAGATACTGTTGATATTTCAAATGAATGGTTCACTGCGTAGCAAATGGTGAGTGAAATTACTCTATTTTAGACAACAAGGTCCACTTCCAGATGTAAAAATCTTTTTACAAAAGACCTACCATGACCAAGATCTTGAATATATTTAATGTACTTATTTAAAACAGTAATATTATTAGAATTTAAAACAGCTGCTCTCTATGTGAATATGTGTTAAACTGTAACATATTTCTGTGATGCGCAGCTGTATTTACAGCATCATTACTCCAGTCTTCAGTGTCACAAGATCCTTCAGAAATCATTTAATATGCTGATTTGCTGCTTAGGAGCCATTCATATATTTTTAATCAATGTCGCAAACAGTCGTGCCGCTTAATATTTTTTGTGAAAATCATGATACATTTTTCTCAGGAGTCTTTGATGAACAGAAAGTTTTATTTTATTTGAAATAGTAATTGTTTTAACATTATAAATGTCTTTACCGTCACGTTTAGTCAATTGCATGCGTCCTTGCTAAATAAAAGTAATAACTTCCTTTAACTAACCCGAAACGTTTAAACATATAGTCAGTAGTTGGACATCATACCATGGCTGCTTCATTAGTTCAGATGAGCCTTGTTTTCCAATTTTAAAACATTTGATTATAAAGGTTTATTTATAATTAAAAGTGATATTGCCATTACAGCACAATGATTTCCCTTACTTTGCAAGAACTGAGAGTTCCTTTGCCTCAATCATTCTTGGTGCAACCATGTTTCTCATGGCTTGTAGCTGAGCTTCAGAGCAGACAGAAGTGTTAACGTTGTCTGTAGAGCAACTCAGGTCAGTAGAAGGCCAAGACTCGGAGTAGCTCAGCTGGCACTGAGTAGGAGGAGGACAGAGCAGGACACTACGTGATCTTTCATGGAAGACCTGGTCCTCCGTCCTCAAAGGTGACGCCCGAGTAGGTAGATCTGAAGGACTGGGTGACTCAGAAAACCGGACAGGACTCAAGACCTGCGATGTGCAGTCCAAAAAACAACATCACCATGAGTTTTTGCAAGTTAAAACTTTGTTTTTCTAATCTCAGCATTCGCAGTAGAGACTAGTCTACTACTAAATAGTGCACAGTGCATACTGTAGAGAATAAAAAGCACTATGCAATGTCGAATGTTTCAAGCAGTAATACTTCCTATATTGCAGTTATTGTACTTTTTAGATCGAAATGTACAAATTGTGGGGGGGAAATGTAGAATTTCTCCAATGCAAACCAAGAAAGAGTCACAAAATACACAGGCACATAAAACATGAAGTGAATGCAAAGCCAGTTCTCTCACCAGTCTTTTTTGTTGCTTTGGGATTTTTCTGGATCTAGATGGACTGTAGTGGCTCCTGGACAAAGGGGGATCCGGAGGAAATGGATTCTGTCTTGTGAAAACAGCTGAGCCGCTAAGAAAAGTGACAACGTGTAAACAAAATGTAAACAAGTTTAATGTGACAGGATTTGACATCCAACCCACCTTGATCTCATAGCGTTCGTGCAAACCTGTTCTGCTTACTAAAAACAAAGGACGCACGTGGAGTTTTGTCATACTGTAGGATCCATGAATGTCTAAATAAAGACACAGCAGTTTAACAAAACTACATGACTGTGTTGCATGTGCATCTTAACCGTCGCGTGATTACGTTACTATGGGATTAAACGGTCTTTTACCTCACTATTTAACAAGCTATACGCTATTTAAACTCTCAAAAAAAACTAGATCCGGATATAACCATAAACTCATTGCAAATATGTTGTATAATTTGATGTTTGTCAAAAAATGATCTCAGCTTACTTTTCGAATTGTGTGACTGCGATGTATCCTGGGATATGTAGTCCGAGAACTGTTGTTTACGTTGTGGTCGAAGACAGTTGACCAGCCAATAGAGTGGCGTATTTTGTGATCGACAGCAATTTGAACCAATAAGAGCGCTGCGCTCTCGTTTGCTGCAGCCAATGACGAGCCAGGAATCTCATTGCGCGCGGAAGAGGAATGTCGGATTGTGACAGAAGCGGCTCGTCGTCAGTCTCTCAGCTAAGGATTGGAAGGTGAATAGCGTGTTGTTTTGTATTTATAAAGTGTTTTTACGTCCCAAATGATGTTGTTTAAAGTATTATGGTATTGTTAAGGGATTTATGAAGTTGGCGAAGATTTTAAATGCCGTTAATGAGGAGTTTAAGTGGTTTCCTAGCTAGCTAACGTCAGCTGTTTATATCATTGTAACGTTAACGTGAACGTTAGCTAATTAGCAAAATAATAGTGTCATTGTTTTTACTTGTTGTTCATACTCCCCGTGCTTTCTCTTTTGCAAACGTTTTGTATGAGTTACCGAATTATAATATATATACATATATATTTATAGTATATTATATATTATACACACACACACAACACAAGCACACACACACACACACGGCATTTAGAATTACTACCCCAGTCTACATAAACAATAACTATTACTAGTGTGTATACCTAGGCATATGGGTACACCATACCATATATAATATGCCCTTTTAAAGACAAAAGTATATCAAACTGCAGCAAATTACCGTCATTTTACAGTAATTTTGTTTTGTATATTAGTCTTAATATGTATAATAATCTTTTATATTAGTCATATAGTAATTAACACATCACTAAATCCTCATCTTAATAAAATTACAGGAAACAAACCAGGAGGTACAATGCTTCACTGTAAAATCAAGACTGAGAAAACAGGTGAGGTTGCAAACATAAGCTTCTTTTTTCATTTCTATTGTGTAGTGTTTTGTGTGGTAAAAAAAAAACTGTTCTTTTGCAGATGCTGGGGCTCGAAACCGCCTTGATGCAGTATTGCAAGGTTTGGTTGAGAGGAGTGACAGTGAGAGGTTAGTGCATTAATGTGTCTTGAGCTTTGAAAGCTCCAGACTGTAACAGCGAAGCTACAAATGGACCTCATGTAGTTAAAGCTCATTAGTGATGGGTCCACTTTAGAAGATTGTCTTAATGTAATATCGTACTGTAAAAATGTGTCTGTCACTAAAAGTGAAAGTGCTGCAAAATGTAAAATAACAGTCTGTCAGAACAAAATGAATGTATGATATACAATGTTAGTGACACAGCGATTCAATTCAACATATTGTCACGAAATGTAAGCTATATTATCGCACAGCTGACTTTACTCGCATACATACTGTACACTCACTTGTTTTTATTTTGTCACAAAATGTTAATTATCGCCCAGCTCTGCTCTTCCAAATGTGACTTTAAGACATGGAGATATTATAAAAATTTTCATCATGATTTTATGTAATGCTGCTTTAAAACGGAGTGTATTGTGAAAAGCACTATAGAAGTAAAACTAAATTGACTTTCCAGTTTCACTATAAAACTTGTAATGTCTATTGTAACAAAATTATATTTTTAACATTTTCTTTCTGTGCCAATATATTTTAACTTGGCAAAGAATCCCCTATCAATAACATATTTTACTCCTGTTTTGTATTCTGAGAAAACTTATCAGGAATGTCACGCTCGCCACCTGCATCCCTAAAGTATTTGGAATCTGGTGTTTTTTTGAATTTCCACAGAATTGGAGAACTAAATATCTAGGACAACAGGAAGTTATTAGGAAATCTGAGCAACTGGATTCTCTGAAAATAAAGACCATTTATGGCATCCCAGAGATTTGGTTTCCACTGAGCTCAGAAAAATATTTGGTATTGATTAATAGCTTTCTTGTCAGAACCCATTTACATTTCAGCTGTCTGAATAATTGCCACCCTAATAGTCTGAGGTTGTTTACTGCTATAATTATGTTTGTGGAAATACTCTCTTGTTTCTCATGTTTTCCTTTTTTAAAGGAAAATCAAATCATTGATCATCAACAGTAATGCTTTCATTTGTTTCCTGCAAACTTTTCAAAATATCCGGAATTGTAACAATTCAGGAAGGGAATACTGGCAATACATAACTTTTATAAAGTAGAGAGCAGTTGTTTGGGGAAAATTGACATTTGTATAATCCTTTGTGCTTTTTCTTCCTTTTCCTGCAGAGAGCAGAATGAAGAGGATTCTGGGAAAATGGTGGCAGACTCTTTGAGCAAGTATGCACATACATTGTTTTTGTGTGACTGATATAAACATTTTCCTCTTTTGACCAGAAAAGTGTTTAAGATGTAAAATGGTTAAAGATTTATTTAACAGTCATATGTAATGCACATGAAATATTTTATTCCTTTCTCTTATACAGGGATTTGTCGCCGCCTTCTGCAGGGAAAAGGCAAGCAGAATCTTCTTTGACCTTTACTTTGAAGGAATAGTTTACCCACAAATAAACAATTGCTGAAAATGTACTCACCCTCGGGACATCCAAGATGTAGATGAGTTTTTCTTCATCAGAACAAATTTGGAGAACTTTTGGAGGAGATTAAATTACGTCAACTTGCTCACCAGTGATCCTCTGTAGTGAATGGGTGCCGTTAGAATGAGTCCAAACAGCTGATAAAAGCACCACAAGTAATAGACACGACTCCAACCCATTAATTAACGTCTCCTGAGATGAAATGCTGCATTTTTGTAAGAAACAAATTCATCAAGACATTTTCCTTCCAAAAATAGCTCTTAATATTGCTTTTACAGAGGAAACGTCTGAAATCAGGGTGGGAACTACGGCACAGATTCAAACTAAACAAAAATGCTGGTGTATTTTTGATGGAATAATCTTGTATTTCATATGGATTATGGACTCATATTTTGGCCATAAGTGATGCTTTATAGTTAAAACGTCTTAATGGTGGATTTATTTCTCACAAACAAACAGCTTTTTGCTTCACAAGACATTAAATGATTGACTGGAGTCATGTGGAGTAATGTGATTGTGTTTGACGGCACCTATTCACTGCAGAGGATCCATTAGTAAGTGGTGTAATGCTAAATCTCTCCAAATCTGAAAAACCATTGCAAATATATCATAAATATTCATTATTTCAACTAGCCTTACTACCAGCTGTGTGTACACTTCTTAAGGCTATTCAACATTCAAAGTGTGCTTTGTAAATATTTACAATAGTAATACTAACAGCCTAGATTCATTCCTAAATGGTTTGGTAGAGTTTGCTTTAAGAGACCCTTTTTGCCTTTCACAGACCATCATCACGATTCCCACAACACAGAAGGAAGAAGCGTAAAGAGATGGATGATGGTCTGGCAGAAACCAACCAGCACAAACAAAGTAAGACCAAAGAAGAAACAAATAGTGATGTGTAGGTTGAGTTAGGTAATGTGTAAGTAAATTTGAAATAAATGGCAATAAGTGCAGAATTTTAATTCTCCCTATGTATATAGGCAATTTTGTATCTTAAAGATAAGTAAAATGTTTTATCATTTCTGAGAAACACCATTGGGTTTTCTTATCAGTCAACATGTGTGGTTGTTGAGGGACTTTTATTTCATACCAAGGTTTAGAGAATTAAATGGAAGGGTTTTTTTTAAGTCTTGATCTCGTAAGACCCATTTCCTGTTTGTCTTCTCCATCAGATGCTTATATTATCAAGTTATTTGACCGCAGTGTGGACTTGGCTCAGTTCAGCACCACCACGCCACTCTATCCCATTTGTCGGGCGTGGATGAGAAACAACCCATCTATGCAAGAGAGAACAGCGCCCAGCCCCCCTCACAGCTCTGGGGAGGACGAGGTCACCCCCAGCATTCGCTCGGCAATCATTTTAAATACTCATCCCCTTCAGATCATTGAACTGCTCCGGGGTGCGTTTCCCAAAACCATCGTTAGCTAACTATGGTCGTTAGTTCCATTGAATTCTATTGGCAACGACGGAACTTGTGACCATAGTTGCTTTTGGGAAACACACCCCAGAATAGCATGGTTGTTCACTTGTTGATTTTCGAAGATGGATGAATTCCAGGTTAAATACAAGCTAAAGTCTCTCTCATATTGCCATTTTTCCACAGATAATGACAAATGCTTCCAGTAATGTACTTAAAGTGGGACTCAGTAGGGCCACTGTTCTATTTTTGTTATAGTACATCCAAAATTTAGTTTGTTTAATATGTTTACAGTTGTCTAAATAATATCGTGGAAGTGGGACTGTTTTTGTTGGTGGATGAACATCTGTTTATATCATTCTGACATTCCTTCTAACCCCACAGAGTTCCCAGGAATAGTCATTTAAATGTCCACAGTCAATGTGTATTTTTTGTTGATAAGCTCAGTATTTCTTCAGGTAGATCTCTATACAGTAATTTTTAACAAACTCTCATTGAATCAAATGACTTGAAAAGCCAAGTGAGGGACCCCTGTTGTAAAGTCTTGTTGCACTATAGACCGTGGTTATTAAAGTGATAACAAAAAATTTATTAAAACCATTAACTGAAATAAAATATAAAATGTACAAACATTAAAAAATAAATTAATCATAATGATAAATAATTAACTTGATATACTAAATAACTAAAATTAATAAGCACACACACACATACAAATATGAATAAAAACAATAATAGTATCTATAATATACAACACTGCTGTAGTCCTGCTTTGCAAGAGCATTGCTTAAAACCTTTTTTCAAAATCATTATCTTTGTAAATCATGTCAGGCAGCTTGAGTTTTATTAAACTTGGCACGCTCATTTAAGGTGCGGTTGGCTCACCTCATTTTTCTCTAGTCGTAGTTTGACCTTGAATCAAAAGAAGAATAAAAATGCCTTGGGACTGTAGTATAATATATTATGTAACTGTCCAGTAACTTTTTAATAGTAAAGCTGTTATCAATTGTTGCTGTTAATAATGCTGCTACATCCGGCTACATTTTCCCATCTAAATTCAGTTACCCAGTGGAGAGATACATTTACCTTTTTCCTTTGAATTTGCCTAGAAGGCTCCTTCCACCACTGAGAAATGTCCTTGGCTTCACTTGTTTAAAAACAAAAAATTATATAATGAGGAATTTATGCCAAAACAAGCATTACAATTGGGGGAAACTGCTCTTTTACTCTTAATTCTTTCAGATGACTGACATGCTGAATGGCAAAGCACAGAACGTGTACAGGCTTCCTCCACCTGTTTCCTGTCCAGTAGGTTCAGCTGGTGAACCTGTTAATCTCAGAATTCCACCTGTAGAGAAACCTACAGAGAGCCAGGTGAGCTGTGGTAACTGTTGTGTCACACACAGTCTACAGCAAGCACTAATCTTTCTTTAAAGATCTGCATTTTAAGCAAACTGCTAAATGACAACCGATAACGCTTCCATCAAACACATGCTTAACTCTAATCGTTGTTAGGAAGAACCTGTTTGCATGCATACTGAATTGATCTTGTTATCCTTTAAATTAAGTTTGCAATACTAATGTTACTAAATGATGTGCTTCATGTGGATGTATCCAATTAGTTCTTGCAAGATCTTTTTGTTTTTCAGTCTGTAGATGCTGCAGCAGGCACCTCACCTCTTATCTTCAATCACATCAAACGCTGGAAGAAAATTAGACAGAAGTATTCTCATCATTCTATCATTTCTACTACATTTACAAGGGGAGAGGGATATTTACAAATGAAATCATGTATATGTTGTTTAGCATTTTTTTATGCATGTTATAGGTGGAAGGAGGCTTCCAGTAAGAACCAGCTGAGATACAGCGAGAGCATAAAAATCCTTAAGGAAATGTATGAACGTTAGTTCACTAGTGCATCTGAAGAAAATCTGTGAAGGCAATTTAAAAAATATGTCCAGGCATGAAGCCTACAAGGAGAGTGAAATAATTAAACCTAAACTATAAATTATTCTGTAATGTCTTTGTTTTTCTCTTTAAATACAAACTCACAACAATTTCAAATAAATCTTACAGTACTGAAAATGAATTTGATGTGTTCATTCTGCATTAATAAATTCTTTATAATAGTTCTCGGCTCTTTCCAACTTGCAACACTCAATATTTGTCTTGCATTACCTATTTGCATGTGTAACCATCTGACTCTGATACAACACATTGTGGAACTGCACATCCACATTTATGGGTAAATTCTGTGAATATCTATTAAATGCATGGAATTCCAAGCCACACATTAACACCAAAGGATCCTATTCAAGCTTTTTGACATTTTTATTTTGATTAAAGATTAGGCAAAATTAACAAAGAGGTGAATTATAGGCAGTATGTTGCAAAGCAATTGTGAGTCAGATTTTCTCTCAGTCTTGTTTCGTCCTGACATCTGTTAGGTGTGCAGAAGCTGGAATTCCTCACGCATGAACATATAGAGAATGGGGTTCAGACAGCTGTTTATCATAATCGGGCATTTAGCTATTGCTGTACAGGCTAAAAAAAACTAATGAAACACTTTCAATCCACTTATTCTCAGTTGCAATTGCCATATAAATGTGACAAACATGCAATGGAAGCCAGCATTCAAAAAAGGTCAGGATTATAGCAATGACCTGAAAAGCCCTTAGCAGCTTTTTCCTTTTAAGCTGTTTGACTCGTACTGCAATAGCTATATGAAGATGCAATGATTACCAAGGGGATAAGGAAGCCCACCATAAACGCAAATTAAAGGTTAGTGATGCACTGACCTTTTCGGAGTTATGTTTTTTTTCTGTCTGAAATAATCAAAACAAATCAAAATAAAATTAAATAAAATTAACATATCCTTTCATTCAGGAGAAATTCCTGAGAGTGGTGTACACACTGTACATGAGCTTTAGCAGAAGAATTCTACTCATCACTGGTGCTAGTTTGAGAGGGCTTTCCATCAGATTTGGTTCTTTGCTGATATAAATGAGGAGCTCAGAATAGAGTGGAGAGATGATCTGCTTCTGTGCCTTCGGTGGAATGAGATCTTATTGATCGTTCTGACAGAACGAATAAATAAAGCATCCAACTGTAGCACCAGTGATGAAAGAAGAAAAGCAAGTCACCCCTGATCCATTAGCACATTGCACATTGATCATACCCTCAAGCCCCTGTACATTCACATCCGACCCATTTATTGTCTATTTAAAATCTCCATATGCTTCAGTAATTTACTTTTTTTTAGCTCTTCCTTACTTCTGAAGCTCATTGACAGCACTGATCCAAAGAGTCCATCAGCGAACTGGAAGGCAAATCAAATTCTCTCATTTCCATTCGATATTCTTGTGCATATATTGTGTGAAAAGTGAGTGGAGATGATTAATTGGCTGCACTGACAGTAAAGAAAATATGTACCGGTGATTCGATTTGGATTATTTGAATGTTCATGATCGATCAGACCAATAACTCCAGGCCGGGAAGCAACTTTCATCATTTCTAGAACATTTCAACTGAGTATTAAGAGAGAGATGGAAATAATTATTAGCAGTTTCCTCCTGAAACAGATAGTCATGCTTTCCTAAGCCCTGTGGTCTGGTCTGAATCCACTGACTGAATCCACTTGTTGTAAAAGACCTTCTGTTTGTCACTGTTAATGAGGACAAACACCAGAGATTAATTCTGAAAATGTCTCTGTCAGGGTAAATCCTGTTTAAATTCACCACATCAGGGTCTGAATTACTCACAAGGAGAAAATTCAATTCTATTTTGTAAACTGTTGACGCCTGTATGATGAATTTGCAAGTGCTAGTTTTCCTCATTTCCAAGTCTCTGTGGATAAAAGGGGCTGCTAAATGAATAAATGTTGAAATGTACCAACAAAATGAATAAATCTTACCCTGGAAAATATCCAAAGTGCTTGGTATGGATATTAAATACTCAGTTAAGAAATAACTAAATAAATAAATAGATGAATAAATATATAATATATATATATATATTATATATATATATATTATAATATATATATATATATATAATATAGATCTGTTTATACATGCCAAAAAGTAAATTATTTAAAAAATGAAAAAAAAAATCAGCTGGAAATTGTGGCAATTGCAAAATACTGAAAACCTGGTATGTATGGGAATACTCAAAATATTTCCGTACCACTGTAGGTTATATATATTATATAATATATATATATATATCTATATATTAGTGGGTCAAAATGAATTAAGGCAGGCGATTAATTTTTTTCAGTTTAACGCGTTAAAAATATTTTACGCAATTAACGCACGGGCGGGGCTAGGGTTGGCCACCCCACTCACAATTGCTGCTTCTGTCACTTTTTCTCTTGAACGACTGAGAACGGCAGACGTTTCAGACTCGCACTCCACTTCACTTCAGTGCCAGGCGCGAGTCAAACGAGAGCGGAACCGGTACTGTGCTCTTCAATTGCACGCACAAAGGTGCCGGCGAGCGCTGTAGCCTATATCCTTTCATATCAAAGCACGAAATAAACTACGTGCATGCAATGTCGAGGTCAGTTCAGTCATGAAGTTACCAAAAAGGCAATTAAATCTGCCTTAAAACTGTGCATGCATGTAATATATTTTATATGTCACATTTAAGAACTTGTCTCTGAAATGGTTTTCAAAACTGTCTTGTAGCAGCCCAGCACTGTTTCACTCATCTAACACACCCGATTTAACTCGTCAGCGATATATATATTAATAGAGACTTTAAGACCTGAAGTGGGTCAGAAAAGGTAAAAAGAGTTGAGAGAAAATATGATGCGTGTCAGATCCGCGTCACGGTCAGCAGCGGCAGCTCTTAAAGAAATAGCAGCCAAAACAGCCTAATAACCAGCTGATGTGATGTCTATTAATCAAAGGACAAAGAAAAAAGTGGGAAAAAAAATAACTTTTTATAGCTTTAAAGGGTCCTATTATGCTTTTTCACTTTTTCAACTTTAGTTAGTCTGTAATGTTGCTGTTAGAGCATAAAAAAGATCTGCAAAGTTACAAAGCTCAAAGTCCACTTCAAAAGGAGATATTTTATTTAACAGAAACTTTTCAAAAACTACAACGAACGACTTGTTTGGACTACAATGCATATTTTCTGGGATTTGTGATATCACAACTATCGACGAATGGGACGAGACCTGGTTGAGCTGCACTAGAGAAGGCAACGAGTGTTATCACTATGTCGGAGACACGCTAGCTCTCCCAAGGCAGACGAACTTAGAGTGGTTACAATCATACGGGTTGAAATCACGCTCAAATTGATTTGATTTTGACGCAATATTTACACTGAAGCTTGCAGGCGGCTATGGTAAGGGGCATGACATTTCCCAACCAGGCACCGAGTGCTGCCAATCACAACACACACTGGCCCAGCTAACCAATCACTGCACATTTCGTGTTTCAGAAGGCGGGACTTCATTTGATACAGGAACTATTGGAGCCGTTCATGAGAGACTGGGGAGAGAGGTGTTGTTGTAATGTAAAATATGTGAAAAATTATGTGTTTTCGAACAACCTAGTATGAGAGCCTGTTCTAGTACACCCCAAAACAAAATCAAGACTTTGTAGGACCCCTTTAAGGATTCATCTATATTTAATTTAGAATTTAGTGTTTGATCACTTTATTCAATTTCTGTATATTTCCTTCTTGCTGAAGGGCACAGGTAAATATGCATTTATTATAATGGGTTTATATGAAAATGGCTTTAAGTTCAATTAAATTAGAAGTTATTTTTTAAAGTATAATAAATGTTAAAATTGATAGCTCTCAATTATAGTGTAATGTTGAATGGCTATAGTGGAATGGTTAAATATAAAGGGGGGGGCAACAAAGTGGGCAAATAAAAAATATAGAGACATCAGTAGTATTGGTGTCATTGATACTGGCCTTCAGTCATAAAAAAAATATGCCATTAAACAAATATTAAAAATATACACTGTCTTTATGTTGTTTGTACATTAAATTTGAAGATTGAATGTGAAATTATAAAAATTTAAAAGTATAATTAACAACTGTAACGTTAGGTGGGATTAATCACGATTAATTTCGGAAAAAGTGTGAGTAATTAGTTTTAAAAAAATTATCGCTTGACCGCATTAGATATATAGATATATACTATATATATATATATATTATATATAGAATATATACACACACACACATTAAATAAAAATAATTGTAAATGTAAACTTAAATATTTTAAAATAAAAAAATTACAATAAAACTAATAAAAATACAAAATAAAATATTTGAAAAAATACAATGATAAATACATTCTACCATTTAGACCATGAATAGGCACTTAACTCTACAGATAGTGAGAATAAAGCATACAAATAAACAAACAAACAAACTATAAATAAAATGTGTTTTTCAATCCAAAATGGACTGTGTGTGTCTATTTCGATCTTGATTCTGGATCTGGATTTTAAAAAGAAAAAATGACAGAACCTTGTCTGTAAAAATAAGTATGCAAATTCACAACAGATATCACACCCTGCAAACGCAACATACCTAAAAACCTTGTGTTATATGAAATTAAATACTCTCAGCTGAGTTTCAGACAAGCTGCTTTAGCTGAAGTGTGAAAGTTCAGAGTCTCAGATCTGTCTCTTTAAAGTGTTAATGATCTGTTTCTTTCTCTGTCATCGCTTTTGTCACGGAAGCAAATCCAGCTTTATTTGAGGCCGTCAATTGTCTCAGATCATCACCCATAAAAGCGGTTCGGATGGCCCTCCCACAGGCTTTGCCTTGCTTTAACAAAATGAAAGCTCTTCTCTCCTCTCACCTAACACACACACACACTCACTCACACAGATAGGTCTTGATCAACATCAGCAACAGGAGGCCAACCGGTTGTCATGACAACATTCTGCAGCTGAGAGTGCCGGGAACACGCGTACTGAATAACAATGGCCCCGCCGCTGACTTAAGGAAAAAAAAATTAGCTGGCCATTCTTCAAAAGACTAACAATTCAGGCTGCAAATCACAAGAGTTTACATGCACATTTAAAGGAAAAGATATATACGACTTTGAGGGAAAGTTTAAAGCGCTCATTTCTTAACTTGGACATTTTTATGTTCCCTTCTCTGATCTCCTTCACTCCCCGAGTGTGTTATGCGCATCCATTAGTGTTCGTGTTGACACAATATATATTAGAGTGATTAAAAAGAGATCAAATGAAACAAGGCGGCGCAAATCTCTCGGGCTGTTGACAGAATCGCAGGGCTTTGGAAAAGGTCAGAGCGAAACGAGAAAATCCGCTGCTGCTAGCGTAAATATTTTCTAGAACATAAAAACAGACACTCAAGGAAATTGCTCTCTTGTTTCAGCTGTTGTTATGTTATCAAATGGCTTGTAGCAGTTCCTATATCTTGAATGTTTTTAGCAGCAGCAGAGAAAAATGATGTGACAGTGCCTGTCTTTTGCTGAACGTAGCAATGAAGTGGACTGTGTAAATGCGAACGACACTGTAATGAATCTTGCGAGCAGGGCCAAATGGAGACGCGTCGGACTGTGACGTTAGGAGGAGCTGGGCTTGAGAGGTTCTTAACATCATGGCAGACGCAGGGAGATGTACGACAGGTAGCACTTAGGTTAATACGATTTTTCACAAGGTTGAGAATGAGGTTCTGTTTTGCTGGTCTGCTGCTTCGACGGTACAACAGGTATGTCTTGTTTGAACATGATGAGAATTACCCTTAATAAACCACAGGCTACTTTCACCACCCTTAAAACAAACGCGCTAGCGTTAAAATTAATGATTGTAATTTTACAGCCTCTCTGGCTTTTCATCTTAAAATGTTTCAACAAGGGCAAAGTAAATAAAATAAAAATGTGTACTGTGTACATAAAACTTGTGTGTGTGAAGGTTTTCACTCATAAACAGGGGTTAAACTGGGATTTGATATGTGGTGGTGGGGGGGCTCTATGGTGTGGGATTATATATTATATAATAGGATATAATATACAGACAGAAGACATACATAATATACATAATACATACATACATAACAGACATATATATATATATTGTATATATATATGTATATATATATAAATATATGTATATATATAATATATAATATATATATATATATATTTTTTTATTTTTTATTTTTTATTTTTTTGCAAATATGATTTATTCTGAAGCAATATTCTTATCAGTTTTCTATCAGCTGTGACATAAATCTGCGTGTTTTTTTTTATATTTTATCCAAGGGCATTTTTTTTCCTTTATAGAGGGCATTTTCCCGCTAATCTCATTAATACTTTCATTTCATTTCAAATTCTTACATTTGATCTTTAAATTCAATTATAATAATGTGATTATCTATAACTTATCAAATTAAATCATCTACACTGAAAAATACAAGATTGAAAATGTTATGAGATTGTTTTTAAAATATTTTGGAATCTACAAACAGAAGATCTTGAAGGTGGAAAATTAAACTTTTTAAAAGAAATTAAAACTGCCAGTAGGTGGCAGTAAATGTCTTAATGAATAAGTCATTGAGTCATTAATTTGATTTGTTCAAACGGCTGATTCATCAGATGTTCATGCATGGGCTAATTAAACTTTGACTCAACCGATTCGTTCAAACACCGAATCATTCAGCAATGAATCGTCTGGTTTCTGTGGTTCCGCCTAAAATGTAAGTGACTTAATATTATTGTACTTGCTTATTGAACTGTTTTTGAACTATTAAACAGTTGTAATGGTGAAAACGTTGTGTGATGTTGCCTAACTAACTGTATTTTAAATATAAAAACTTTACATTTTGAATTTTTACCAGCTGCTATTGTCTGTTATTAATGAGAGTCATGTCGAGCCCCGGAGTCTATGTCGAGGACTAGGTCTATGGGACGCCCCGGCTGAATGTAAACCCTGCCTCAAATCATGATTATTACTTTATGCACTTTAAAATAAATAGTTCTGATAAACATTATTAATTATTTAATTTATAAATAATAAATTATTGAAATTAATATTTTATTTTAAAATACAGGTGCATTCAATAAATTAGAATGTCATGGAAAAGTTAATTTATTTCAGTAATCCAACTCAAATTGTGAAACTTGTGTATTAAATAAATTCTATGCACACAGAATGAAGTAGTTTAAGTCTTTGGTTTTTAATTGTGATGATTTTGGCTCAAATTTAAAAAAAAAAAAAACAATTCACTATCTCAACAAATTAGAAAACTTCACAAGACCAATAAAAAACATTTTAGTGAATCGTTGGCCTTCTGGAAAGTATGTTCATTTACGGTACATGTACTCAATACTTGGTAGGGAATCCTTTTGCTTTAATTACTGCCTCAATTCGGCGTGGCATTGAGGTGATCAGTTTGTGGCATTGCTGAGGTGGTATGGAAGCCCAGGTTTCTTTGACAGTGGCCTTCAGCTCATCTGCATTTTTTGGTCTATAATTTCTCATTTTCCTCTTGACAATACAACATAGATTCTCTATGGGCTTCAGGTCTGGTGAGTTTGCTGGGCAGTCAAGCACACCAACACCATGGTCATGTAACCAATTTTGGTTGCTTTGCAGTGTGGGCAGGTGCCAAATCCTGCTGGAAAATGAAATCAGCATCTTCAAAAAGCTGTCAGCAGAAGGAAGCATGAAGTGCAAAATTTCTTGGTAAACAGGTGCAGTGACTTTGGTTTTCAAAAAAAACACAATGGACCAACACCAGCAGATGACATTGCAACCCAAATCATCACAGACTGTGGAAACTGAACACTGGACTTCAAGCAACCCCTTACTCCAGACTCTAGGACCTTGGTTTCCAATTGAAATACAAAACTTGCTCTCATCTGAAAAGAGAACTTTAGACCACTGGGCAACAGTCCAGTTCTTCTTTCCCTTAGCCCAGATAAGACACCTCTGACGTTGTCTGTGGATCAGGAATGGCTTAACAAGAGGAATACAACAACTGTAGCCAAACTCCTTGACACGTCTGTGTGTGGTGGCTCTTGATGGCCTTGACCCCAGCCTCAGTCCATTCCTTGTGAAGTTCACTCAAATTCTTGAATCGATTTTGCTTGACAATCCTCATAAGGCTGCGAGGTTCTCTCGGTTGGTTGTGCATCTTTTTCTTCCACACTTTTTCCTTCCACTCAACTTTCTGTTAAATGCTTGGATACAGCACTCTTTGAACAGCCAGCTTCTTTGGCAATGACTGTTTGTGGCTTACCCTCCTTGTGAAAAGTGTCAATGATTGTCTTCTGGACAACAGATCAGCAGTCTTCCCCATGATTGTGTATCCTAGTGAACCAAACTAAGAGACCATTTGAAGGCTCAGGAAACCTTCGCAGGTGTTCTGAGTTGATTAGCTGATCGGCATGTCACCATATTCTAATTTGTTGAGATAGTGAATTGGTGGGTTTTTGTTAAATGTGAGCCAAAGTCATCACAATTAAAAGAATCAAAGACTTAAACTACTTCAGTCTGTGCATTGAATTTATTTAATACACAAAATTCACAATTTGAGTTGAATTACTGAAAAAATGAACTTTTCCACGACAATTTTAATTTATTGAGATGCACCTGTAAATGCGATAATAAATAAGTGTGAACTTGTTAATCATAATTATAAATAAATTCATATTATTTTTTTAAATGCAATTCATTAGGTTCACACTTTAGAAAATTAAAATAAGACAAAAAAAGCTGCCTTTTTAATAATTTAATTATTTTAAATGATTAATTATTATTAGACATTGAATAGTGACTCAAGAAGTCTTAGTTTCAAAGTAACATAAATGAGCTGTATTATGGTTGGATCTAGAATAGATTCTGGGGGAAAAAAAGATGATGTGTGAGAAATGTGTGCGTATGCAACCATATGCAATAACTAGTGAATGAGACCCAGTTGTTTTCACGAACAACAACGCTAGCAAAAATAATGATCAGGCCTTCCCCGGGGAAATGACAGCATTGGATGTGAACCTGTGAACTTACCATAGGGAGACGAGTCGATGTCGACAAGATGATTTACCCCTCACACTCGCACACAGAGTGGCGCGGGGCTAGCGTGCCTGCCAAACTGAGCAAGAAAGCAGCAGGTCAAGAATCAACAGAGAGGCCTGTGAAGGAGTGTAGCGCCAGTTCCCTCTCCAGCCTCTTTTATCCTTACACTAACAAGGTTAAGACTTGTCTCTTTACATTCACTGCCTCTCTCAACACCTTCCCACCACACTGGGGGAGGAATAGCCTTCATTATTCTATTGAGGTGTGATGAAAACTGGGAGTGTTTTGAGTTCTATGGGGCTTTAAAATAATGTCAAGAAGTGTATTAAAATGAGTAAAGCATGGTGGGAGTGGAAGCTATGCATGCAGAAATGTGTGGTATTTTAAAGGAATATTTCTGTCATCTTTTACCCTTAAGTGACTTTCTCTCTTGTGTGAATTTCTGAAGAACATCCTGGTGAAAAACGACAATATAATGAAATTAAAAAGGGGACTGGCATTCTTTAAAATGCCAAAAAAGGGGGGAAATCATAAAAGTAGTCTGTATGGCTTGTGTGGTTATTGCAAGACTTCTGAAGCCATGCAAAAGCTGTGTGTTTGGAACAGCTAGAAATCCAATCACTGATCATTTTAATAAATTTGATCATGAGAAAATGTTCAGATCTTTCAAATCAGTCAGTTTATCTAGCTCACAAAACCCATCTGAATGATTTGTTCATGAATCAGACTTACAAGACAATGATTTTGGCCTGTTTCTCACACATAACATAGCAGAAAACAGTGTAAAGAAATACTCTTTGAGAGAAGCAGTCTTTATAAGCGGAAGTTAAATGCAGCTCGTAAGTGTATTTACTTGTCTCATTAGTGTTTAGTGCAGTTGTCGTTGCTAGGAAACGCTTGTTTTGTTTACTGTGTTGAGACATGCTGATATCGCGTTTGGTCTCATTCTGTATCGCGTATCTTGTCAGTGTCTGCGCTTGCTTGGCCATTTGTTGTGGAGAAAATGAGGAAAGTGTGTCCATCTGAATTAATTTAGTATTTTGTTAGAAGGGTATAAAAAAGCTTAGTTTACCGTGGCAGCGGTCGTGTGAAGGCCTCCTCGTGGTAAGACCGAAGAGTGTAAAGACCATCGACTCTACCGTGCGACTCCACCGAGCAAAGGATAAGTATTTCCTACTTTCCTACTACTGGTTTTACTTCTGTTTCAGTTTTTAGAACCATTTCTTACTATGTGTCAGTAAGTTGCTGTTATTTTAGCATGTGTGTTTGGCAGTGTTATTTTTTAGGATTACTGATAAACTANTCCTGTCGTTTGATTTGTATTATTTGTATTTGTTATTTATTTTTATTTTAGTTAAATTATGTCTGAATTTATTATTTCTGTATAGGTCTTTTATTAAGTTTTAGTTTTATTTAATTTGAGTTATTTTAGTACTTAAACTACTAATGGACATGAAATATATATTCTCCTGAAATTGATAAGTGTGTAAAAATTATAGAGAATATATAGCTTAATATTTCTTGAGGCTTGAAGCTCCACTCTCTATTCATCAGAAGGGAAAGAACAACCAGTCAGTATTCAAAATATCTCTTTTCTTTTGTGTTCCACAGACAGAAGAAAGAAATACAGTTTTGAAATGACATGAGGATGAGTAAATCGTGACAGTACTTTCATTTTTGTATGAACTATCCCTTTAAAACAAACATTTGATTTAATTTAAAATGACTTATAATGCACATAAACAAAGCTGCACGAGTCCTCACAGTGACAGCAATAAATCACATCACATCATGTGGCTGATGGGATCACCCACTCTCCAACAATATTGTTTTTTTTCCCATAACTTATTCTGGTTTTTTTTTGTATGCATCGTCCTACTCAGAACTTCGAGGTGTCAGGCCATGGGAGGACATGACAGCATTAGTCAGGACAAATCTACTTCACCCTCTTTTTTCTTCTCCTGAAACATCTCCTACGCAATGAGAGATGGGACCAGTGTGGCCATTCAACAGCCCTCCAGAAAGCTCCCGAGAAAAAGCTCATCTCTCTCTCTCTGCTGTGCAGCCACAGTGCCCAGCAAAGCTGCTTGGATACTTTTACAAATACTTTCTTTCTCTCCGTGGCCACAGGCAGCAGGAGGGGGAAAAGGGAGGGAACTTGGCCTTGGTGCTGGAAATGAATCCAGTGTGCTCGGGTTTTCATTTATGACCTGACAAACGAACTTCCTGTCTCCTCTGAGACGGCTTTAAACGAAAGATTAGGCCGTCAGGCTATTAAGAGGCTGTGGCGGCCACTCAAATGCTGCAAGATTCCACTCAGCTTACAATTTAATCTGCTGCTCACAGCTCAACACCAAACAAGAGAGTGACGGTATTTGGACCATGCGCTGAATCTGGATGCCATGACAGGGCGGTGTTGTGTCTAGGAGGTGAGGAAGTGTAAGTGACTTCTAGTTCACACAGTGCAGCCTCCTCCATTTGTTCAAGCTAAATTTAGGTGGCCATTAATCTAGGGCACATTCCAGGCTCGAGTCTACTAGACGATCTATCATCAAATGGTAAAGACTGACGTAGCATGTAGATGGAAAGACCATGAGGGCAGGAGGGAATGCTGGGACCATGGAAGGAAGGGGGGGGGAAGGGAGGGGAAGGGGAAGGAGGAACATGAAAAAGGAAAATAAGGCGGAAGGACAGGTACGACCTCATAGGTGGAATGTAAAATAGACATTCTGATTCAGTTCTGATGTCAAAACAACTCTAGTTGCCCGAGATTCCACAGCCATATTAAAGATTCTTGCACCCAGACAAGTTAAACGGGGGAATTGTCCGGAAAAGCCCTCCTACTGTCTGTGGTGCAAGACTCTTTATATATGGCTGTGGACATCTCGGGCAACTAGAGTTGTTTGCCATTCAGAACTGAATCGAGAATGTCTTTTAAATTCCAACTGAGGTAGTAAACAGGATGCAGAATTGCTATTTGAATTTGAATGTAAAGAAGTAAAATTAAAATAAACTGAAATTCAACTAAATTCATATAACTGCAATTCTAAATATACACTGAAGACAGACAGACAGACATACCGACAGAGCGAGAGACAGAGACAGACAGAGAGACAGACAGACATATAGATACATATAATGATGGAACTATAGATATAACAATCGAACAAGTAGAACATCGGACAGACAGATAGACAGATTTATGACTTCCTCCAAACACAAGCACATAAGTGTCTTAGTATAAAAACTATAATATTTCACTTGCAAAATCAAGAAGGGCAATGTTAAAAATTGCTCTGTTTATCAGATAAAGGGCCATTTTGATAATTTAGCATTTGACGTAATATTCCATTCTTTTCAGCATGACATCAATTTTATTTATCACACCATCACCACTGTGTAGTACATCCATCCTCAAAAAACAATAGATTTTTCCATTTTACTCTCAGCAAAACATTTCTCTCTCACTACAGGGCCTTCAATATATCCGGGATGCTAAAAAAAAAAAAAAGAAGTGCCTTCATGCATTTAAAAAAGACTCATCAGTTTCAGGGGGTTGGAGGTTAATTATGTCTATTAACTTTAAATTAATAAAAGAATATTTCTACATGGAAGTCCCATTAATGCATTTATAAACTTAATAAAAAGTCCCGGCCACCTGGAGTTGTAACTTATTTCAAGAACATAATCATTTTTGACAAGGTGCTTACAATGCATCCCAGCGCACCCCACTCGTAATGATAATCGACAGTTGTAGTTCAGTCAAAGACGATCACAGACAACCAGCCACTTGTGCTCTGAATATCAAGTATGTATTTCTGTTGCCCAGCCTTAAACGACAGAATCAGATGGGTGTGCTGTTATTACCCAGACAGCAGTTATCTGGGGAGCATTTGTGTATTAAGACACAGGCCCATCATTACAGTGATGATGCAATTTGGTCTTTAAATGTAGTCATATGCCTGTTCCACATGTTGTTTACTCCAGATACATACCCTACACAAACATACACAAACACATACATACACAAACATAGACGGGAATGCTTGGTTGGTGCATTGCCAGGATCTTCTAGAATCTGTAGATTTCAGGTCTCTGTGGATACATATGGAGCCATTCTTTGATTAAATATTGGAATATTTTAAATAAATATGGATAAATGGATTTGCAAGGTTGAAATATTACTGGATGCAAAACAAAAAGTTCAAATAGTTTCTGCCTCAAAAAACTGTTTCAGCTTCAAAACGATGAGTTAAAAACTTTTATACCTTCAGGCTTTCTAAAAGTTCTCTGAACACCAACAGCTGTTACCTTTATATGTGATTGACTTTCTGACGGTTTTTAACTTAGTTTATAAGTGTTTTTAAATGAGTGATTCTGAGATTCAAAAAAAAAAAGTTTGAAAACCTCTTGCTATTGCATCTTAATAAAATAATACCGTTTTGCAGATAGATTGAAATATAGATAGGAAGATGAACATCTTTTCTTTCTGAACCCTTTTTATTGGGGCACAAGCCCTAGTGAAATACCGTTTCTCCAGCAAAATATATTTGATCAATTCTTGTCTGACAATGATCACATACCATATTAGCTTTTAAGAATCAAAATTTGCAATGCCAGATTTGTAATAAAAAAAATCACTCTAGTTTTGAACTAATTGGTCCAATGGGTTTGCAAAAAGGTGTGAAATTGTTCATGATTCAGTTTACTTAAGCGCTGAATCATTTGCAGCAGTTTCTCACACCAAAATAGTAATGGGATACTTTATAAGACAGATAACAACAAGATACATGGATTAGATGTATATTTACATGTACCCATAAATTCATAAGAATATCACAAAAAATCTGCAATATATAAAGTACAGATAGTAAGGGTAGTTTGCTAGTATCCAATTCTTTTCAAACTGTTGCTTCACCATAACAGTAGCTGTAAACAAGAAAAGTAAATGCAGAAGAAAAAAAAAAGTAACAGCTTCCCTAGTGGCAATGATGAGACTGCAACATGCAAAGTCTGACTTCAGGCACGGTCACATTTACTGTTGTTTAGCTAATTTTGGCAGGTGAAATCCAGTCATTTCCATAAGAATCCACACAATCAGGAATTTTGCGTGAGGGTTAAGGATTTCCCTATGCAGAGTTTGCATCAGATCCAGTTGGTTGTGCAAATTTGCAACATTTACTAGCAGAAAGCTTCTTGGTTTGACTACTGTGTGGGATGTGTCTCATTCATCGCTAGATGATAGTCAATGGATCTTTTTTTTGTCTGACATTTCACTAATGTGACAGCACCTTTATTTCACAATGTAAAAAGAACATATGCATAGCTAGAAACACACTTTGATTTGCATACTTAAACAGAAGTGCTGCTGCCAGTGTGTAGGTAGGAGATGGAGAAAGGTCTTTCACTTGTTATTATAACATTAGTGATGTCTTTATTATAGTCCTCCTCATTGTAGCATCTAATTGATTTTTCCATACCCGCACCCCCTGGGATGTTATGATGCACAGAGGGAAGCGGGGGGGTTACTTTATGTGCCTTGAACAGCCATGTCTTCGTGCCCTGAGGTCAGCGTCGGGATGAGGTAATGCTGTCTCTATCATCCCAGCAGGGCCCCCCACCCTCGTCCCCCACGTCTGGCTGGCGCTGGTTTTCACCTCTCTCTCTTCAGCAAGCCCTACATCACGGTCAACAATAGACTCCTACCATCTGCGCCGGGAGCCCTTCATGCACTGAGACCGCTCATGGGGAGCACTTTTTCTAGTAAGACAAAGCCCGGCCGTGTCACGCACTGAGCAGCCCATTGTCTTGCACAAACGGAGGGAGGGAACTATAGCTGCTAGAGCGATAGAACATTTTATAATGGGAAATCTAGTAAAAATCTAAGATGGTTATCTGTTCTGTTCAGTTTTGTGGTCAGAGTAAAGCCAAATGCTGTATTGTATGTTCAAGTGGGTGTTGCTTCAACTACGGGCAACTTCCAACTACTTCTACCTTAGAAAGTAAACTCTCAAACTCTTTTCACAATCTCACTACTTTATTTAAATTGTCCACTAACAATTTCCAACAGCAACGAGTAACAAACTGGGGCCTAACAAAGTCGTGGCATAGTCGGACTTGTAACCCAAAGGTTGCAGGTTTGAGTCTTGGTACCGGCAGGGATTGTAGGTGGGGGGAGTCAATGACCAGCGACTCTTACACCCTCAATTCCACGACTGAGGTGGTAAATAGTTATTCCAAATGCTGACTTTGTGAATGTACTTTATGAACTGTTCAGCTCTGAGATAAGGGCACCTGTAGAAGAATTTGGGATGACTGTGCTCACGCTGAACACTGCCGCCCGACCTTGAGAGTGTATTTGTAACATTTGCTTTGTTACACACTCCTGGTCACACCTACACTCTTGCATACTGACCCTTCGAGAACATCAGATGGTGTGCTGCTCCAGCTCTGGCCATTCACAGAACAGTAGCAGCCAAAGCCCCACCCCCTCTCAGGCACCTGTAGAGGCACGTTGTAGGCAGCAGACTTATCAGAGAGCTTCCCATGAGCACAGACCTGTACCACAGTGCTATAATGAGAAACCCCAGGCCTTTCATCACTAATATCATCTTAGTACTCGTGTTGGCCTGTGTAAACAGCCTCAGTAATGTTGCAAATGTTCTGTCATAAATCTTCAAGACTAAAAAGCTGCAGAAATAAATAAGCAAGCTTCATCTGCTTTCTGCTCTATCGGCCAGAAGGACGTGAGCGGCATTGCAAAGTCTTGCCCGGGAGCGTGTTGCATGTGCGTGAGATGCATCTATATAGCTGTCATGTATATCTCATGCTAAAGGAATAGTTCACACAAAAATGAGCATTCAGATCACTTATTTGTCCTCAGGTTCTTCAAAACCTGAATGACTTTTTTTTCCTCTGTGGAGCATGAAAAAAGATATTTTGAAAAATGTGTGTTTTTGTCCATACAATGAAAGTCAATGGGGTCCAGTGTTGTTTTGGACCCCATTGATGGATAAAAGTTGTTCCACAGAAGAAAGTCAGTCATACAGATTTAGAAACAGGACAGAATTGCCATTTTCATTTTTGTGGGAATTGTCCTTTTAAATACTCATATTTTAAACATACCAAAACAAGTCTATTTTATGTAACATCATACTGACAAGGTTAACAAAGGTCACACAAAGATTAATTATACCAATAACTATGCGTTATCATAACTCAATATAGACAAGCATGGTAAATCGTGATTGTTACATAGTGGACATAATCCATAATACAAAACTGTTGAAATCCTATTACAACAAGACAGTTGAGAAAGCTTGTAAAGGTTGATTTGTTATTATAAATGTTTTCTCAACATGAACGTCAGGCCCAATTAAAAACTATCACGGCAGCTGATGTTTGGACAAAACAGTTCTATCAGCGGCTCAAAAATATTTCAAACACGCATACATTTACACACACTCAGATGCAAGCAATCTAGAAAGAAAATTCTTCTGTCTATTTTACGGTGCTGATAAACTGAAACAACAGTGTCTAACACAGGAGAGAGTACAGAGGAAGATTATTACCAGAACCATATAATGTGTGATGGATGTTTTGAACATCAAACACCCACCCAATATCCAGCTTGTCAAGCTTCAGGGGAGCTGTAGAAAGCAATTCTTCTATCATTACTTGGCACTTCCTCAAGAATAAAAAGAAAAATCCAACCCAAACAATACCTCACACCTACCTGATCTTTAAATCAAAGCCTCCTGTGGGATATCTGTAGAATTTTTCTCCTAATGATCAAAAGAGCTCTAGTCCTTCACATTTACAGAGTATTATATCTTTAATACTGTCATTTTGCCACCCTGTAGCTGAGTATTAGACAAGGTGATGCATTAACGTTTTACATTTTGAGGTATTTTAGGAGACAACAAACTGTAAAAATTGGTATCAGGCAGGAGCCACTATTATATATATAATATATATATATATATATATTATATACAGTGGGGAAAAAAAGTATTTAGTCAGCCACCAATTGTGCAAGTTCTCCCACTTAAAAAGATGAGAGAGGCCTGTAATTTTCATCATAGGTATACCTCAACTATGAGAGACGAAATGAGGAAAAAAAATCCAGAAAATCTTACAATGTGATTTTCTGGATTTTTTTAAGAATTTATTTGCAATTTATGGTGGAAAATAAGTATTTGGTCATAACAAAATTTCATCTCAATACTTTGTTATATACTTTTTGTTGGCAATGACAGAGGTCAAATGTTTTTTCTGTAAGTCTTCACAAGGTTTTCACATATTGTTGCTGGTATTTTGGCCCATTCCTCATGCAGATCTCCTCTAGAGCAGTAATGTTTTGGGGCTGTCGCTGGGCAACACGGATTTTCAACTCCCTCCAAAGATTTTCTATGGGGTTGAGATCTGGAGACTGGCTAGGCCACTCCAGGACCTTGAAATGCTTCTTACGAAGCCACTCCTTCGTTGCCCGGGCGTTGTGTTTGGGATCATTGTCATGCTGAAGACCCAGCCACGTTTCATCTTCAATGCCCTTGCTGATGGAATGAGGTTTTCACTCAAAATCTCACGATACATGCCCCATTCATTCTTTCGTTTACACGTATCAGTCGTCCTTGTCCCTTTGCAGAAAAACAGGCCCAAAGCATGATGTTTCCACCCCCATGCTTCACAGTAAGTATGGTGTTCTTTGGATGCAACTCAGCATCTTTCCTCCTTCGAACACGACAAGTTGAGTTTTTACCAAAAGGTCTATTTTGGTTTCATCTGACCATATGACATTCGCCCAATCCTCTTCTGGATCATCCAAAATGCTCTCTAGCAAACTTCAGACAAGCCTGGACATGTACTGGCTTAAGCAGAGGGACACATCTGGCACTGCAGGATTTGAGTCCCTGGCGGCGCAGTGTGGTACTGATGGTAGCCTTTGTTACTTTGATCCCAGCTCTCTGCAGGTCATTCACTAAGTCCCCCCCGTGTGGTTCTGGGATTTTTGCTCACATTTCTTGTGATCATTTTGACCCCACGGGTTGAGATCTTGCGTGGAGCCCCAGATCGAGGGAGATTATCATTGGTCTTGTATGTCTTCCATGTTCTAATAATTGCTCCCACAGTTGATTTCTTCACACCAAGCTGCTTACCTATTGCAGATTCAGTCTTCCCAGCCTGGTGCAGGTCTACAATTTTGTTTCGGGTGTCCTTTGACAGCTCTTTGGTCTTGGCCATGGTGGAGTTTGGAGTGTGACTGTTTGTGGACAGGTGTCTTTTATACTGATTACGAGTTCAAACAGATGCCATTAATATAGGTAACGAGTGGAGGACAGAGGAGCTCTTAAAGAAGAAGTTACAGGTCTGAAAGAGCCAGAAATCTTGCTTGTTTGTAGGTTACAAATACTTATTTTACCAAGGAATTTACCAATTAATTCTTTAAAAATCCTATAATGTGATTTTCTGGATTTTTTTCTCATTTTGTCTCTCATAGTTGAGGTATACCTATGATGAAAATTACAGGCCTCTCTCATCTTTTAAGTGGCAGAACTTGCACAATTGGTGTCTGACTAAATACTTTTTTCCCCACTGTTATATATCTATATATATATAGACAACACACATAAATAATATTAACTAATATCACGTAAAATTTAAATTTAAAATTTACTATTTGAAATTGAAAAAATGTCAAATAGTTCTGCTACCAATATTTCCCGTTAAGGGGGGGGTTGGGGGGGCAAATCCGTTCATTTATTTTAAAAATACATTTCTATTTTTAAAATTTAAACTCAAACTAACAAAATAAAATAGAATAAATGCCCCTATGATGTCATTTGCAATATGAAGGAAGTGGATCTTACCTTTGTGTGTTGCAAAGATGTGGCAGTATGACACGCGCGTGTAATTACCAAATAAAAATAATGTAAACACAACAGTTAGTATTGTTTGAAAACAAAAAAGTTTTCATATTTGAACTACATAAATATAAATATTTATTTATTTATTTTATTGTAATCAGAGGTTTTTGGTAGGGATATTCACTCATGCATGACACTTTCAACATTTTACCTTCATTTTACCTTTCACAGAACAAAAGTTTTTAACAGCAACAATCATTGATACATATAGCGGAGTATAAAGATTAGACCACATGTTCTTACTTCAGGCAACCGAGTGTGAAATTAGTAAAGTCAAAAGGGAGTGGGGTAAGTAATATTCAATGTATACACAAAGTCTGTTAAAGGCTTTTTGTCTTTGCAGTAATTTTCACAACTGCAGACCATCAGGATACTCACAGATTCGCTAAGCTAAGCCCAGCTGCCCTTTTTGCTTGCACACTTTAATTACTTTAATAAGGTAGCACTGAAATGGATCCTAAACAGCTTGTACTACTCAACAGCAACTGCTAGACTCCAAATAACACTTAAACACAAAAGTTGAGAGTCAAAATGTCAAGGCAAACCATTACGTTACTAATTCCCATGACATGTTTGTGTTTAGAAATGGAGAAAGAGAACAGACCATTTCTAATGTGTTTCCTTTACTTTGACCCCAGGGTCACTGCCTGCTCTCCAGGTTACATTTTAATTCAACAGCCATTTTCTCAGAGGAAAAGACTGTCCAAGAAAGACATGATCGCTATCAAGGACAGACAAATGTGTCCTGAGTGTTTGTCTCTATCCTCTGTTTCTCATTACTATCTGCTCTCTTGTTGGTTTGCTTTAACGGATGAGATTGAAATACTGCCTCTCCAAGTGACAAAAACAGAACCAAACGATGCTCAGGCAAAGGTCACCCTAATGCTGTGCAAAAACCATATGTCTTTCTTTCTTTCTCTTTTCTTTCATTTTTCATACTGTACATTATAATTTTGAGATGTCTAATTTTGCATGTGGCGTTTAAAACAACTTCTTATAGAATTTTGTGCTATTCAGACAAAATAGTACTTTAATACCACCATTTATCTGTTGTTGGCCATAACAAATAATTATGGCTTATTGGTATGAGACAGTGTTAATTTTGTTAACAAAAACTATGATGAAAAATATTAATTGACAATATTTTTATCCATTTCTAAGATGAAATGAAGATGACAATGACATCATTAAACACTGTGACCATACCAACATCAACTATATCAACATCCAATATTTCTGACTAAAAACGATGACACAAAAATGTAGTTTAAAAAATAAAAACTCTCTAAAATTTCTCTATAGTTTCTTCAAAACGAGTTTTCATGCTATAAAAAATAGTGTTCATTTAAATAATTAAAACAATCAGGAAACTATGACATAAAATAAAGAGTTCTCATTGTCTTTATTTGTGCTTATAGGTAAAAGACAAGAGCAACAATTCTGATTAAATTTCTCAAATGACAACAGATCAGTAATTGCAATTATAGTTTTGAGCAAAATAATTGTGATGATCAGTTTAACCATTATGCATCATGACTAAAATATGTTTTCATTGACTAAAACTAGACAAAAAATTCTGTCAACCAAAAAAAATAAATAAAAGGCTGACAAAATGAACACTAGCAGAGCATACTTTTTAGATATCCCTACTTTCAAGCTTTAAAAATGACACAAAAGCACCATAAAGTAGTCATATTTTTGTAACTGACTGGAAATGGTCAACCAGCAACAGACATGATCATCATCTCTCATTTCACCCTCACCTGTTTTGGTGAAATTAATGACATTTCAATGTTTTAATACTAGGGATGGAATGATTACCGGTTTCATGATAAAATGCCCTGACGGTTAGTATTAACGTTTAAAATTTAATTATCATCAAAACCGTATTTGATTAGCGCGTATATTGAAAACTCCGCGTAAATCCTTTCCAGGCCAGCATCAGTCTGACGCAGAAGCAGCATGCAGTGTTGTTGTTGCAGACAAAATGGCGGAAGGCAGTGACAGCGCTCGGGACATTTTTCAGCCATCTAAGAGGACCAAATCGGTGGTCTGGTCGTATTTTGGCTTTTACAAGAGTCCTGAAGGCAATTTAATCGAGGACGGTCACCCTGTCTGCCGATCTTGCAAGAAGAAAGTCGCTGCAAAAGGGGGAAATGCATCAAATTTGCTCAGTCATCTTTGTGACCACCCCCCACTGTTATATAGCGAATGCAAGGTAACTTTTACCTCAATACCAAAACTAACTGGGAAAATAATTGGACAAAAAATATTGATTAGATTAAATATTTCGTTATCTCACTTTTTTAACGCAAAGCTTCCGCGAAGAAAAGTTTGTAGCAAGTGGCTTTGAGCCAAGACGAATGAACGTTCAAACTATAAGGTTGACATTTAAGGGATAATGTATTGTATATTGATAGTTAACTTATTACACAGATTTGTTTTTGCTTACCTATAATAATATATAAATACGGGGATATGAAATATTGAATTGAGATTAATGTTTTGAAATCTTATAAATCCATTATGAACAGTGTACAAAACAATTGTCAGGACAATATGATCACTACAGCAAAATTACAGTAGTATTAATACTAAATTCCTCTGATTTAATTTACAATTTTGTTTAATTTTCAATCCATCAAAACTGAACGCAATCGGCAAGTGTGCATTGAATGAAACGGAGGAAGCGTCCACGCCGCGCAGTGATACACAGAGACTGGGCGAATTCCAAACAGAAGTGAGCATCCCTATGCCCTACTCCCTTCGAAGGGCAGAGCCCTTGTAGTGTGTTCTTTGAAGGGTGCAGGGCATTACTGTCTCGTATAAGCACTTGGAACTCCTTTGGCGAAGGGAATGACTGACCAAATTTTACCTTGACAACACTGCGCGTGCGTGCAGCATTCAGTACTCAATAAGTTGTTGCAAATAAATTATTGTCATTATTATTTTATTCAAATATTGTCTAACTGTGTCTTATTTACTATTAAACGTTTTAAAACTAAACTTGCTTACACTACCATCTTAAATAATTGTTCTATCACTGACGAAAAATATGTTGTCTTACATTAAAATATACTAATTTAATAAGCCTATTCTATTTATGTTTGTCTGTGAACTCGAAATCAACCCCAACTTTACTTTAAAAAGCATCACAAGATCTCCTAAACGAAGATCACATATCACTAACGCAGAATCGCCATTGTATATATACATTCCAGATGGTGTAAAAATGTTGGCCCCCCTTCCTTATATCTTTTTTTTTTGCATATTTGTCACACTTAAGATTCAGATAATCAAACTAATTTTAATTTTACACAAAGATAATGCAAGTAAATACAAAATGCAGTTTTTAAATGATGATTTCATTTATTAAGGGAAAAAAGCTGTCCAAACCTACCTGGCCCTACGTGAAAAATTAATTGCCCCCTCCTGTTAAATCATGAAAGAACTGTGATTAACCACATCATTTTGGAAATCTGAGTTAAATTTCACTAGCCACACGTAGGCCTGATTACTGCCAGACCTGTTGTATCAAGAAATCACTTAAATAGAACCTTTCTGACAAAGTGAAGCATGCTTAAAGAGCAACACATCATGCCGTGATCTAAAGAAATTCAAGAACAGATTAGAATCAAAACAGTTGACATGTATCAGTCTGGAAAGGATTATAAAGCCATTTCTAAGGCTTTGGGACTCCAGCGAACCATGGTCAGAGTCATTATCCACAAATTGAGAAAACTTGGAACAGTGGTGAACCTTCCCAGGAGTTGCCGGCCTACCAAAATTACTCCAAGAGCGCAACGACGACTCATCCAGGAGGTCATAAAAGAACCCAGAACAACATTTAAAGAACTGCAGGCCTCACTTTCCTTAGTTAAGGTCAGTGTTCATGATTCAATAAGAAAGAGACTGGGCAAAAACGGCATCCATGGGAGAGTTCCAAGGCAAAAGCCACTGCTGACCAAAAAGAACACAAAGGCTCGTCTCTCATTTGCCAAAAATATTTTGATTATCCCCAAGACTTTTTGTCAAATATTCTGTGGACTGATGAGACAAAAGTTGAACTTTTTGGAAGGTGTGTGTCCCGTTACATCTGGTGTAAAACCAACACAGCATTTCATAAAAAGAACATCATACCAACAGTCAAACATGCTGGTGGTAGTGTGATGATCTGGGGCTGGTTTGCAGCTTCAGGACCTGGACAACTTTGACATAATTGACGAAACCATGAATTCTGCACTCTATCAGAAAATCCTGAAGGAGAATGTTCGGCCATCAGTTTGTGACCTCAAGCTCAAGCGCACTTGGGTTATGTAGCAGGACAATGATCCCAAACACACCAGCAAGTCCACCTCTGAATGGCTCAAGAAAAACTAAATTAAGGTTTTGGAGTGGCCAAATCAAAGTCCGGACTTAAATCCGATTGAGATGCTTAAACAGTTCATTCATGCTCGAAAACCCTCCAATGTGGCTGAATTAAAACAATTCTGCAAAGAAGAGTGGGCCAAAATTCCTCCACAGCGATGTGAAAGACTCGCAAACAGTGATTGCTAACACTTGATTGCAGTTGTTGCTGCAAAGTGTGGCACAACCAGTTATTAGATTTATTAGATTAGGGGGCAATTACTTTTTCACGTAGGGCCAGCCAGGTTTGGACCACCCTTTGTTGGTTTTTCCCTTAAGAAAATAAATAATCATTTAAAAACTGCATTTTTTTATTTACTTGCATTATCTTTGTGTAAATATTAAAATTTGTTTGATGATCTGAAACAATTAAGTGTGACAAACATGCAAAAAATGTAAAAACCAGGAAGGGGGCAAAAACCTTTTCACACCACTGTCTATATATACACTGTATATATTGTGTTTATATATATCTATATATATATATATATATCTATAAATATATATATTAGATATAGTGATTTATTTATTATTAATATTATGGCTTCATGTTAATGGTTATTTATGTATTATCTAAAAAAGGTGCAAAGCTGCTACTGTTATTTGTTGTTTGTTGAGTTTTTGCAAATAAAACTTATTGATGTTTTCAGTGTGCTGTACAGTTCTGTTTTTGAACATTTCCAGCATTTTTTAACAATACCGTGATAATATTGATAATCGTGATAATTTTGGTCACTATAATTGTGATATGAAATTTTCATACCGTTACATCCTTATTTAATACTGTAGCGAAGGCACATATACGGCTGTCAATGTGGTGCATTTGTGTTTGCTTTCATGCATTCTTTACAGATACACTCCATCTGCTCTGTTGCTGACGCTCGGTCGGCAAACAAAACAACTTCCCACAGCATGTCTCCAATGAGCACCTTTATTAACACTGGCATGTGTTATATTACAGGCCAACTACTCTACTGACTGGCTTAAATGAATAAGAAACACCGCTCTAAGTGATATGCACTGAATAAAGATGCACCTGTAGGTGAACATGAAGAACCTCATAAATGTGTATGCAGAAATGAAACGCTCATCTATAGGGACATACAGTCAACAGTTTCATTCAGAAGAACTGGGTAAACTGTGTTTATCGATTTAAGGGTTGGATGGGACCATAACTGCAGTGTTATTTGAAATACAGAAAACTGTAGCAACACTGTACCAGTATAAAAAGGGAGTGGTGTAGAAATGAAGACTCAAGTCATGTTAGACGCCATGTTGAACTTTACACGGGTGAAAACGAGGCTGTGAGGGATACTGGGAAAGTTTTTACATTCAAACACTGTATAAAGGTAATTTTCCCTTAATTTTCATAACTCACAACTTTCAAATGTTTCTATGAAGTTTTTGTTTACTGCATTTTTATTATTTAATTTTTTTTTTTTTTTTTTTCTAGATGACAGGAGACAGGATATTTCACAAACATTGGATTTGGATGTGCACTGATCTCATCCATCCTCTAGATACTGCCTGATAAAGCAGCATTTTTTAGGTTCCAGACACAGCCAGAGAGAAAGACACTGCTGCCACGTCTGCCTCTCGACTGTCAGAGATAATTACATCCAAGACACAATGACACAAACTGTGACTGGCCAATCTGCTCTCATTCAAAATAGATTAGCACCCCTTGGAGTGACTCTGAGGTGTTGTTGGTCCCTTAGTGTATAGTAAATAGCATTTCAGAAAATCATAATATGAAACTACTATGGCAGTATCAATCTTGACACAATTTAAAGAGCAACAATGCAGATACCTTTGAGCAATGTGCTTCCTTCTTACAGCAATTAGGACCTTAAATAATGCTTGGAAGAAAACCAAAATAATTTAGACTAATTTAATACTATTGTTTGAAATTCAGTGAGTTAGAACAGGGGTCTCGTAATTACAGACTCACCTCATTACCAACTGTGATTACACTATTATTTTTAAGAAAGTTGAAGTTATTATTATTTTTATGCATTCCTGAGATGAAATGTGTTTCAGTAAAAAATTTAAATGCTTTCTTTGGTTAAAGTTTCCAACTTCAGTTATTTTAAAGGCTGTCCAAGGGTTACTGCGCCTGATTGAATCAGCCAATTTTTATGTTCAGACATTTTAGATTTAGGAATGTGCATAAATAGTGATCTTTTATCTTTCAAACATAAATGAGTGGGGTTCATTGAACTCCTGCTTAGTTGAATACAACAAGAATAATAAAATATCTAAACATTGATTTCTTTCAAATTTGTAGGGAGGACACACACAAATATGTGAAAGCCAAGATCGAATTTGAGGTCTTATGGAGGTCACTGTCTAGCAGAGGTCACCGGTTCAGCAATGTCAGCAAGGGCACCATGACTCCTAGACTGAATAAAAAGGCGGATCCACAAAATATAGAACTTACGAATGCTGCCATATTACAATTTATAAGCATCTGTGTGAACAACATGTGGTACTATTTGCCAGTATACAGATGTTTTAGGTTACTGTCATTTTACTTGTTTTCTTTAGCATTATTAATTCTATATTTGGTTGATGTTATGAATTATGTATTGTATTTGACACACATTTTAGAATACTAATGAACATCTATTTTTTCTGAATGCGCTAAAAAGATCAATATGTTGCATCAGGTGGAAATTGGCAAACAGAACAGAGAATTGAGCGAAATAATAACAGCAGCACTATAAAAAAACCTGAAATTATTGATAAAAGACGGCTATACATTCAAAGCTACAGACTCTTTCTAAGTGTAAATGTATTAACTGGACAATATCCCACCCACTATCAACCCCCCACAAGAAGAGAAGACAGACATAGGACTGTGAGCTTAAGTCCAAAGCCTCCATCACGGTTCACCCATCCGGATCCAACCTGTCAGTAGAGATGGATCTGTCTTCAAGTTCCCTTTCAACATCACTGCTAATCCATAATGCACTACCAGTGTGCTGAAACACAGCATCCGTGTCAAACATTTGTCATTCCTCCAGCTAACATTACAATTTATACAGCAGCAGGGTGTCATCCATTCCCTAGTACTGTAGAATCTGGGATGGCAGCTATATGAAGAATAACAATAAGCCTGGTACCCCGAATCCACTGAGCAGCTTCTTCAACAGGTACTTCAAACTGTCTTGTTCAGCAGTGGGTGTTCAGGAAGCGAAAGCCCCCTGGAAGGCAATTAGGGATGCAGCAAAAGGAGAGAACCGAGACACACCTCGCCGATAAAATAGGTCACGGTATACCCAATTACTAATGACCTTTCCTATTTGAATTCTCTATGCAGGATTTAACCGGATCCTTGTGATCGGCATATTGTTCATCTGAGCATACAGTTGAGATCTGATCCACATTCATGAATCAGAATTTCATGGAATTTATACGGTGAGGTCATCAAGCCACTGTCATGACCTCGGTTTGAAGTCTGGTAGGCAAACACAACATTCAGCCTCTGAATATATTGACAGAATAGGATAGAGCACAGGCAGATCTACAAGATGCACGCTGACTAAGACATAAGCATTTGTCTGAGCTTTCCTGGAAAATAGCCAATAGCTGTGAGCTGTAGTTTTTACAGATCGCTTCTATGGGCTGCTTTTTCCTCATTGTGGTTTCTGATATATCATATGGGAACAATTTATTTTTCCATGTTAATTAAAATGTCCATGGAAACCTCAGAGGCAGGTGCTGATGATATCTAGTAGAACTTAATTGTTCACTTGAACACAAGGAAATGTGCACCACAAGCTGTAATGACCAGGTCAATATAAGAAACAAGAAAAAAAAACAAAGGATGAGGGCAAACACTATTTCTTTTCATATTTACAATTTATTTAAAATTATAATTGATTTAATAATGAAAGATTGTCATCATTCACTCTCCCTCATGTCGTTCCAATATTTTGAAAAATGTATTTGTCCATAGAATAAAAGTCAATGGAGTTCAAAAAATTACAAAATATCTTTTTACATTCCACAGACTAGAAGAATGTCACAGTTTGTAGCATTTTATTTGATGATACTACTACATTGAGTAGTCACAGGTCAGAACACTTTTAATAAATGTATTTTCTTGGTAAAACTTCAAGTTCAACTTGTTAGCATGAATGCATTAGGTATCATGAACTAATAAAAGTTGTTATATGTAATATTGCTATATATATAAAAATAAATGTAAATATAATTAAATTCATAAACCAAATGTTAAAAATTTATTCACATATGTAGAAAATTAACATTAACTAGATTAATAAATGCAATTTAGACACAGAGCTTGTTCGCAATTACATTAACTATTGTAAACATACAGAAGATAATTGTAAAATGTTACCCATAATGAAGAAATTTAGTTCAATTAAAATCTGATGGAACTAAAATAAAAATACAAAGTTTTTAAAACCCTGTTCACAAATAGACAAATCCGCCACAATACAAGCAGAAAGCAGATGGGCTAGAAGACTTCTTCATGTTAATGGAAACAGTAGACATTTCAAGACTCATGTCTGCATAACACACATGAAATGGCAGGGAGAGTGCCAGGTTTCAGACAGAAACAGAGCTTCCTTTTCGTGGAACTTCGAACTGCGTCCTCTAGTGGTCACTATGGGGAACGCCCTCAATCGTGACCCGTGTCTAGCCTACATTAAAAACACCAAACTTGTTTGGCCGTCGACAGCCATTACGCACTACCGTCGCGACTAGTACACAATAATGCGCCGGTAAGCGCAACTCATTCTCTTCTTTCTCTCACAACTGAACCATGCTGTTTGAAGCGTGGCTTGCCAAAAAGCAAAGTAAGAGCTTTTCGTTCCTACTATGGCGAGCACTAGCGAGCGGTTTAGAAGTGTGTACATCCTGCAGTCGGTTTCTGACACCCGCTGATGTCACAAACGATCTATTCGTTGTTGGGTGTTTGGGCGAGAGCACGCCGCGATGTCCTCGAGGGGGCCGTTTTCCTCACGCATATATCGGGCTCAGCATACGAGTTATGCAAACATCGAGTCAATGTGCGAAAGCGGCTATGGGATGATGCCCCCTGTGGAAGAGACGCTAGCCAGCTATCTCTCTCTGGGGGAGACGTCATCTCTCAAAACTCCCTCCTTGCCATCCGTGCCCCTTCAAGCCACATCTCGCATGAACGACAAGGCATACGCAGCGGCAGGTCAGGCTGTGGCTTCGTTGCACACGATGGCGGTGCTTCAGGCATACCAGGCTAATCTGCTGAAAGACCTGGATAAAGGCAAGGGCCTTTCTCCTGATGAGATGGCTGAGTTGCGCCGCACCACAGATCTTGCTCTCTGTGCTGCTAAGCAGGCCGCCACTGCCATTGGCAGATCTATGGCGGCCATGGTGGTTATGGAGAGGCATCTGTGGGTGAACCTGGCAGACATCTGGAGGAAAGAAAGGTGCTTTCTTCTCGATGCCCCGGTTTCGGCCTCTGAACTGTTTGGCATCTCCGTTGACGGTGGTCGACAAATTCAGGGAGGCGAAGTCGCGCTCAGCAGCGTTCAAATCCTTCATACCACGAAGGCCCAGGTCTGAGCCTGAACAAACCAGGGGTCCTGGCCCGTCTCGGTCTGAGGATCAGAGATGGGCACAGAGGGCTAGTGTCGCGACTTGCGCCCTGCCTCCAGGCAGGCGAAACCCGAGGGGTGAGACCTGGGCAAGGCGCCAGCGCTTTCGTCCAGGTCAGAGTAATACTTAGGTATTCACTCTCTCCCGCAGGGGGTGCAACATCTACCCTGTCCTCCCCTTTTTCCAATTCCCGTTTTATGACCACCATCTCCAGCTGACCGAGGTTAGCTGTAAAACATTTTTCAAACAGTCTCCTACTGGGCCCATGATGTTTTGGTGGTTCTATGGCCAGATCATAGTAACCGCCTGACTGATGGTCTGGTCAAAAAATCCCCGGACAGAGCCCCGGCAACAAGGCTTGTGGTGGGTGAGTATGATCCATATATCATGAGAGCATGTTTACTAATGAGAGACTGAGGTGGTCATGTGTAAAATAACCATAGAGCATGTATAAAGTTACCGGCAGCGGATGATCCGGTCAGAAGATCCTCGGAGCAGAGCTCCAGCACAGAAGTCATGGGGGTGAGTACGATCCAAATATCATGATATCTGTATATCGAGGACAGACCGAGATGGCTGTGTGTGTGTAACCTTCTATAGTTCCTTGCAGTGTTTCCTGGGACCTGTACGTTTCTGTCCCTTGCTAGACGCCCTCGATGAGGTGCCATTGCAGGGCTCAGAAGCCAGGTGCTCTTCTTGCAGTAGGCGTGTCACTCGTCGACATATGTCCAGACGGTAAGAAAAGCCGGGCTTCGGCTTCATACCTCCTGGATCATGCGGCCGAACACGGGCGTTTGCGGGAGCCTTCGTGAACATCAGGCCCCCGGTGCTACGCTGCAAGGCACCCGGACTGGGCTACAGTGCCTGGTCGCCCCGAGGGGCTTCCTGGCCACCAGCGTATTCCTTCTTGTTGAGGCAACGAACGGGAGGTACAGGGGGCATCACCAGGATCCTCCTGTGTAAGCTGTCCTAGGCAGGGCTCCCATCACCAGATAAATTGGGTGTTGGGGGCGAGCCGGCCTCTTCCGGCTGGCCGATATGGTCGGGTTTTTATGAACTTAAATTCCAGATAATATGGTAAATGTCCGCGTAAAGCAAGGCTTTGCGCATTTCTCTAAATCCACGTGAGTGGTAGATGTGCACGTGAAGCTTTGCACATTTTTCTAAAATCCACATAGCTGGTAGATGGGCACATGTTGCTTTGCCCATTTTCTAAAATTCCACTTAGGTGGTAAATGGGCACGGGATTCTTTGCCCATTTCTCTAAAATCCTGTGAAGGTAAGGGTTACGCGTGCTGTCTTCGTTCCCTTTGTTTCAGAGTGGGGTAACACCCCGGTACCCTGGGTCCCACTCAAATGGTGTGTCTTGGTCGACACACCCTGGAGACATCACTCCCCTCACCTCTGAGGAGGGCGCTGGAGCTGCTGTTCCCGACCGGCCATAATGTCCGGGTGACAATAGAACCCTAAGGAAATCCAAAGATTATGGTAAAAGTGCTCATTGCGCACCTTCTAAAATCCACATGAGTGGTAAGTGTGCACGTTATCCTTTGCCACTTTTCTAAAATCCACGTAAGTGGTGAGTGGGCACGTTAGGCTTTGCCACCCGTCTAAAATTCCACCTAGGTGGTAGGTGTGCATGCTATGCTTTGCCATTTCTCTAAAATCCCACGAAAGTGGTAGGTGCGCACGTTCTTCTTTGCCCACCTCTCTAAAAATCCTGTACGGTGAGGGTTACGCGTTTTCGGACTTCGTTCCCTGTTTCGGAGATGGTTAGACCCCGATTTCCTGGGCTCCTCTCAACCAGTGTGTCTCGATCGACGCACTCAGGAGGCACTGCCCCCCTCGATATCAAGGGGTACTAAGAGGGTGTGGTCTGGCGAGCAGGAGTTGAATCCCTCGCTCCGTGGGCTGTCCTCGTGGTAATGTTGAGCACTGCTCCCCTTTCATGAAAGGGTTACCTGGAATGGGAACAGTATTCCTCCGCTGAGGAAAAACGGAGGTGCCTCTTTCATGAGAGGCTTGAGCTCGCTGTCTTTCCAGAAGACCTCGAACCAGCTGCATCAGTAGGATTGGGCCGTCCTCTGCCTCCCTGATTGGCTATCCTGCAGTATGCTACCCCTCTGATTTTAATCATGCTGCTGGTTGGGCCCCCCCCCCTTGAGAGTTTTGGTTGGGCCCCCCTCTAAGAATGAAGCTACTGCCACCTGGTGCAGCCCATTGGTAAGGGTTGAGCCCCCTGTGCGTCTGAGGACCAGGCGTGTGTTCCCACGCTAAAATTGTTACTAGCTGGTTCCGCTAGCTGGACGTGCTGCGGGTCGAGTCCCCTTCTTGGTGAGAACTGGGCGTGTTGCTCCCCCAGCTGATAACTGCTAGCTGTTCCACCAATGGAACGTGCTGTAGGTCGAGCTCCCGCTGAATGGATGTCTGCTCCCTCAGCTACAGGTTCGCGGCTAGCCACGCCAGCGTGATAGCCGTAGGTGAGACTGATGACTACTCAGAGTTCCATCTATAGGCTGCCCTCCAGAAGTGCCATGAGAACCCCCTAGAACGGTTGTATCCATCTACATATGGACATTCTAAAATCCATATGGTGGTAAGTGGGCACGGTATCTTTGCCCACTATTCTAAAATTCCACGAAAGTGTTAAGTGCGCACGTTCTACTTTGCCCACTTCTCTAAAGTCCTATATGGTAAGAGTTACGCGCACAGTTTCGTTCTCTTTTTCTGAGTGGTCTAAAACCCCGTTTCCGCCTGGGACCCACTCCTCATGGTATCCTCAAATACCTGCTCTGACAGGGTGTTTCCACTAGAGGCCTGTTGAGACAGGTCCTTCTGCAAAGTGAGGTAGCCCTGAGTGACAGGCCAAGACTAGCAATTGATCCAATAAGTAGGCTCTTGGTTGTATTCCCGTGGAGGAATCCTTCATGATTCTAGGCCCTGGTGCCACCTCCGAGGAGGCTTTTTTTTTTTGGCACAGCTGGAACGGTGCTGGTACGGTGGCCCCTGCCGTCCCGCCCGCAGTTCTGGGCACCGAGCCAGCCGCCCTCATTACACCAGAGGTTAATCTCGAGAGACTGATTCCTGTGGTAGACTATTGGTAGCCTGGGTTCTACTACCAATCTTGTCCAGTGGGACCTGCACACTGTGAGGCTCTAGTAATGTCCCTTGGCAGCCTAGGCTTCTGGCCGT
Organism: Sinocyclocheilus anophthalmus; assembly: GCA_018155175.1. Taxonomy (NCBI): domain Eukaryota; kingdom Metazoa; phylum Chordata; class Actinopteri; order Cypriniformes; family Cyprinidae; genus Sinocyclocheilus; species Sinocyclocheilus anophthalmus. Next base: position 43,111 of record JADLZN010002979.1, read on the forward strand.
AGGGAGTAATGTCACTGACAGCCGTCTAAGTCCAGGACAGGGGCAACTCCCATAGCGATATGGTGTAGTTGGTACTTAGTGGCTCGCCATGGTTCTGGCTTGCACTCGCCTCAGCATGGTGGCGTGGGTATACCATTACCCATAGCGACCCCTAGAGGACACAGTTAGAAGTTCCCATGAAAGGGAATGTCTCGGGTTACTTATGTAACCATGGTTCCCTGAGTAGGGAACGATACACTGCGTCTTCTAGGTTTCTTGCCATTCTGCGGACGCAAGCTTCAGACGAAGACGTGAATGATGTGTAGCTCCCGGCGCCTATTTATACTATATTCGCACCGGTAGTGACGTCATGGCTGACGCCGGCCAACTTGTTGTTTGTGTTTTTTCAATGTAGGCTTCAGACACGGGTCACGACGAGGCGTTCCCCCATGGCGACCCCAAGAGGACGCAGTGTCTCATTCCCCTCAGGGAACCATGGTTACATAAGTAACCCGAGACGTTTTCCACAGAGAATCTGCCCACTTTGTGTCTCGTTTCTGCTCTGAGGCTGAACATGCTGTCCACTCATCAGCTGGCCCTGCTGTACCGAATCTGTATTCACATGTCTGTATGTGCTGTAATGATTTTCTGGATTTAACAGCCATAGAGAGGATATGGCCTTGCCTGCGGAATAGCCAAAGAAGAATCCATGGCTCCATGATTCCATGGCTACATAAGTAACTAGACATGCAGCAAAATTGATCAAACATGCTCCAATGTGTTACTGTAACCTAGAGTCTCTCCATTCGAGTTAACCTGGCTTTGGGTTTCTCACACTGGACAATGTGAGCCTTGCGTCAAACAACACAGTGTGTTCCCAGTGTTTACACTGAAGTGGTATAAAGCTGCCTGCAAACTGCACTAACAATTCATGAGGCTTTTATTCAGTTTGTATAATGGGCTGCATCCCACATCTAAGCACGTCACGCTTCAAAAGCCTTTGCGGGAAGCATGGCAGTTCAAAATCAAAAGACGCTCCTAACGCCAAATTGCCCATTCAAGAAGAGTGTCGTATGATATCTCCGCTCGAGAATGAAAACAGTTTACTCCAACCACTTGAGTGACGGCCAACGAAAACAGCAAGTGAAAACTGAATCCCACCAGGTCAAAAATAATTCATGGCTGTGATGTTTTCGTCACTACTCCCTTTTTCCCCTAGTTTAAGTATGATGGGCTTATTCAGGCAGGTCCCTGGATGGCCTGGGTTTATTGACCCTCAGATGACCCAGCTAATGGTTTTTCTGAGAGCTTTTGAAGATACCTGCCACTTTTCTGTACTACACAGACAAAAGCAAGTAATGCCCGAGAGCAGAAGCAGCCCCCACAGCCGTACAAACACACACACACACACACACACACTCACCTATACACACTTTCACTTAATACAGCGAGCTGGCAAAACGCAAGCCTTGAAGGTCAAGAATTGTACGCTGCGTGCTTCTGGGAACTGTCTGACCTCTTTATTTGTTATCGTACGATAAAGTCCTCCTGAAGGAGACACCTCAAACTCAGGGCGAGGTATGCAACGATCTAAGCCCTCGTTGCTGATATCTACTGAGAAAATGAACGATGTGCTACACTCTAGGTGTGTTGCAAATATGTAAATTATTCTTCGGTTTAGGGATCAAGCACTCTGGGTCCTTCAGTGGGAGGAAGGACACGTTGTGTTCATGCTGTAAATAATTATCCATGATACTATCATCGCAACATAGCTATCAAACTGCAGAGCAACAAATTTTGCAAATGCAGTGGCTTAGAAAGTGATGCAAATTCAAGCTGACTAGACTAGAAGGCAGTGGGAGAAATAATGTAAAGAGTGTAAGGCAAAGGACATTTTTAAAAGAACAGTACAAACAAAAATGAAAACTGGTTCATCACTTACTCAGTCTCATGTTGTTTCAAAATACAAAAGGACATTTTGAAGACTGGTTGTTCTTTTCTATGCAGGTACAATGAATAAGGATTAAAGATTTCAAAGCTTTAAAGCATAAAAATGGACAGGACTTACGCACTATATCCCAAGTCTTCTGAAGTCATATGATAACGTCCAGACTGAAATTTGACTGGAAGATTATTAACAATGATCATTGAGCATTTAAACTCTGCTCGAGAACCAAACCAATGTGTTTTGCTAAGGAATCGTCCATCAGAATGTTTTTGAACCAGATAAAAAGATCCACTGAAAAGATTTAAATCAAAAGAATGATTTATTCATAATTCAGACACTTAAATTTCAGTCCGAAAAGTCTTCTAAAGTCATGTGGGACACTTTTTTATGCTTAAATTGAAAAGATCCGACTCAAAAGAATGATTTTTTTCATAAATCAGCCATTGCTACTTCTCACATGAACTCTCCCAAGGAGAGCCAGCAGAAGAGTAATTGTATTAAATTGCTTAAGTTTTAGTCTGTTTCTCACACAAAGCTATTCTATCACTTCAAAAAAAGTCATATGAGGCACAATATGCTTTTGCCCCATTTTGGAAAGTTTGCCCCATCTTGGGTTCAAGTCCCAATTCACTGCAACTGCACTGAATGAGCTTAGAAAACAAAATTTAGCCTTTTGTATTCCACTGAGCAAAAATAATGTCATACAGGTTTGGAACATCATGAAGTAAATGATCGCAGAATTTTCATTTCTGACTGAACTATTCCATTTTATCTAGTAAAAATGACCTATATCTAGATCTAATTCCTCCAAATTCCAATAAGATGAGAAGTGTGCATGTATTCCAGATGACACTCTTATATCAGGCAAGCACCCAGGAATTCTAATACCGTCTAGACAGATGTTAAGAGACTCTGGGTTTTTCGAGCCTCTTCGGATGACTTCCTGTCTCCATGAGTCCTCACTACTGGCCTGCAGTCTATGCCACTTCATTCATATGCCTGGGTTCTTGTAGGGTGAACACCCAGAACAGCCCACGCAGTGGCTGGTCGCTCAGCCCCTGCACTGGAGAAATGATTAAGAACGTCTCATTTCAAGTTCCCAGGCCACAGCAGCAGACACATTTTATTTCCATGTGTCATCTGCTAAAATCCTCATGCTACTCTAGTCCTGACAGGTTTATTCCAGTTGGATTCTTCCATGATATGAGCCACATCTGGGTGATGCCGAAACGAGTAACTATACACAGCTATAAAGTTGAAACGACAGCGGAAACTCGTAAAAAAAACTCAACAGTATCCTCGCAGTCAAAGATCAAATAGACTGTCTCAGTATTCTGTCTATCTGCTGGCAGACGGCTCGAATCAAACCCATTCCCAAGTAGATCTGGGCTGTGAAGCTGTCAAACCTAGGAAAATCTAAGGTAACAAATTTTCACATTTGGGGAAAAGTCAGAATAGTTGGAAAAACTAAAAAACTATTTTAAGAAGCTCTTGTTATTTAAAGGAACAGTTTTCCCAAAAATGAAAACCATTTTAAATTAAAGTAAATTACTGTGAAACATTAAATAAAAGTATATAACAAGTATATGGGGCTGTTTTACCCCACAAAAACGTGTCATTATAGTACTCCTTATGAACTATGCTCCAGGTCAAATAAAAAAGTCAATCAATATTCATGGTTCCACATATTGAAACTTGGTGCATCGCAATCAGACATGTCTTAATGTGGCAATTTGGGCAAGACTGAATACAATTTCAGAGTTATGGCAGATGGAAAGATGTATAATTTTTATGTGAATGGTTTCTTCTTATTCTTACTTTTTATACTTTAGAAAAATACACTTTGTTTACTAACATATCAACATTAGCAAATATTTCAAATGTTTCTCTATAAACAATCACTGCGGGAGAGAGAAATTATCTTTCTCTTTAAAAGACAGTCATTATCAATTCAAAGACTATCTCGATCTTTCCGTTTCAACATAATATACTGTGTCTGCGTTAAGCAGTTCATGCTAATCCACGTTTAGTCTGGAATACTAAATGACGCCACATTTGACATAATGTGCAAATTCAGCATTTCCATTGATCCTCTCTAACATTTTTTTGGACTCCAGCCTGTTGCCAAGGCAGCCTCAAAATTGGCGGGGTCACAGCTGGACAATGCAAAACATTAGCATGACAATGAGATGCATATTGGGATTGTCTTATTATTTGCACTGTTTTGGTAATAAACTGAGGGGAAACCAGGGCAATTCAATCTCTACCGAATCTAACCGAGAACAAGCAGTGAGGTCATGAAATATGCAAAGGCCTAACGTGAAATCTGACATCTTCTGCGGTGTAAATAAATGACGGAAAAATGTCGGCCTTCTCTGCCATGCAGGGCTGACCAGGCACTCAGCAGCTCTCAAGATAGTAGAGATCAGACAGCATGTGCCTAGTGGGAGAAAGAGTCATGGTCAACTCCCCTCTCTAGTTAGACCTCCAATCACTGCCTCAGTTAAACAGACCACCAGGACCCATAAATAAAGACATGTCTTTGTGCTTCTAAAGAGACGGAAGAGAGAAAAAATAGACAGAAAGCACGGGCCACAAACACTGTCACTAATTATGAGCCTAGTTCTAAACGTTTCTAAATTAAATATATTAGTCGCTGTAGAGTGTTTTACACAATCATTTGAGAGCATCTAATTCTGTCAATTATAGCACAAGGATATATGAACAACCACTAACCTAACTCAAATGTTGTGCATTATATCAGCACTAAAAAGTGCCATAACATTTAGCAAATTTCGGTTGCTGCTAAGGTAGTGTGATGTGTGAGAGATTCAATTAAACATGTTTAACAGATTCACAGAATTTGACAATATAGTGGTTTCATTCTGTAATTTATCTATAAATCAAACCCATATGCGAAGTTCAACAATCATAAAGTCATTTGTATCATAAATGGTGGAACTGAATCATCTAAGCTATGAAGTATGAAAAACTATTTGCGTACAAACGTTCAAACGAAGATCATCAGACAAAAAAAGCAAAAAATCTTTATTTCATAAAGAAAAGTGTGGGGAATAATTAAATATTTATTACATCTGTATATGTACACAATTTTGGATTTTGCACAATTCTATTTTCTATATTCACACTTCTGTTAAGCATTCTAAAGGTTTCATCATTGACTTTTACCTCCTTCAAGGATTGTATGTACTTGTGTAATGAAAATGTGTTCTTCTGAGTTTTTTTTATTATTATTATTACATTTGGAAGTGTCACGTTACACATACAGTTTTTGAAAAACTCAAAGTGCCCGCAGACTGGCTTCATAAGGTTGCTGAGACTGCTATACTCTCCAAAGGCTTCAGTTTCTGCTTTTATATCCCCCAATAGCCAGAGCAATGTGTCTGACAGCTGGTCGGATATGAGGGTCCCTCTGACTCTCTGTAGACTAATGTCTTGAGTTTAGCAAGAGCACAAAGAGACCAGCTGCATACAGCTGTCCAGACACCAGAATAAAAAGGCGGGAAACGAGAGAGAGGGAGGGAGGGAGGCATATGGAGGAAAAGTGGACACTATAGATGCTCTCAGCCTAGAGATTTATGGGTAAAAAGAGGAGTGCAGATATGGGAGTTTGGTGATAGTCTCCATGAGTCAGACTAATTCTGGCTTTGGTTGTATTTCATAGTGCAGCAAAACAGCCAGAGACTGGGATTAAGATCGGTGATGCCTGTGCATATAAGGGTTACAGTTCAACCTCCCACATTATAAATATGAGAGACCCATCTAAGGGGAGAGCAAATGAGGACAAGAAAATAGTTTGTACTCGTGCTTAATCATCGCTCGACTAAAACCCAACTAACACCAAGCAATTCCTCAAAAGAAGCTCACACAACAGCAGATCAATACATGCCGTCTTCAGAAAAGTGACTGAACTATTGTACAGCCAGCGAGCCACTAAGTATTGAATTGACCTCTTTACCACAAATATGGCTCATATTAGAGTGACTGGACGCCTTGACGCAATTCAATGGTAATTGAAATGCTGGTAGATCCAGTTCCTTTCAGGATAAAGTTTCAAAGATGCACAGATGTAGAAATGGTAATCCATACTGCTGATCGTGTTAAAACGGTAATCCCTGCATGCAAGTCCATTATGCTTCCTCTGTAATTAGATTGACCATGATGTTCTGGTCAGAGACAATGAAAATTGGTAAAATGGTCAGGGGTCAATAATGCACTTACATGACATTTTATTAGATTAGTGCTGTAGTAAAATCCACCAATCTGTTTTAAGTCATTGATCAGTGATCCAACTGAGGTAATGTCTCCCAAGTTTCTGGTAGGTATTGTCTCTCATTAATGGAGTGGCTCAAGTGTCTGTATTTGGCCCAATGAAAAATATTTTTAACAATAACAGGTGAATTGAGAAAATTTACCAGCAATACATATAATTATAAGAAAAACAATAATTAAATAATTTTATTTATTGAACTAAGTTGTATATATGTAGTATATTTTTTTTATTTAATTTAATTATTATTAAAAATAAAAAAAACATTTTATTTAGCTTTTTTTATTGCACTTCAGTAACAACGATCCTTGTGTCACTTGCATCTACAGTATGTGTAACCTCATCTCTCAAAAAACATTAATACACTTACTATCAATGTTCCCTCTAAGCTGCGCGCATGTGCGGCCGTGCACTTCTTATGTCGCGAGCGTGCAGAATAAATAATATGCCACGCACAGGACAGAAGCAAAAATGAGTTGGGAAAGCCACTTGATTGAATTCTAGTAAATGCAAAATAATTGCAATGCTTGGGCAAACCACTATAGAGTTAGAACCAGTGTATGCGATTAACAGGTTTCATAGAAAGAGAATGATGTGCACCGACATTCGCTTTAAGAAATCGAATTACAAAATAGCTCAACACGAGAGCCAAAGCAAACGTAATGACATGTGAAATAAAATGTCATCATGTTTTAAAGAAGAGTGGCTTGATTAGTGGTGGAAATTGCAGATGATGGGCACAGAACAGTAACAAAAATCAGAGACATTTACAGTCGCATACAAGTGTAGTAGTGTGAAAACACATGGGGATGTTTTAGATAACTGTAAAAGAATTCACATATTCACGTTTTTTTTAAATATTTATTGAAAATATTTTTTTTTATATTCTGTTCTATTCTATTATAAGCTAAATAATTGACCTCAAAAGGAATTCTGGAGCACTGACTGTTTACGTTCAAGGGTAAATTCAAATATAAATAGCACATTAAAGTTAAAAGTAACAAACTTTTTTGTGTGTGCACTGTACAGGTCTGGTATACTTTGGTATTCTTTATATATGGTATTTGTATAATTTCTTTAGGCACAAAAAACCTGTGTGAGGGAACAGCCACTTGGGTTACCTCAAGGTCTGCAATCTGAGATTTCTGTGCTTTGTTCTGCCAGCCAAAAAAAAAGACAATAAAAAAAGAGCACTATAATGTTTAAACCGTTTTAACCGTGCACAAGAGTAGGAAAACTGACAGTGCCACGGTCAAGACCACAGCTGGAAAAAACCGCAATGCAGATGACCACAGTAAGTGGGACGTCGAAGCTAAAATAGGCCGATGTGTATTTGTTGAGCCACATCCAGGAAAGTGATCCATGTGTTCTCAAAAGAGTGGAATGATTCAGGATGAAGGAATGTTCTACTGTTTTGTGCTTTAAATTATCTACATGCTTGATACACACAATCTACAGCTAAAATCGCTGCACCTGCCAAAACCATGTCCCTGAAATGTACTAAGCATACGAAAAACGTCTCATATACATCCTCAAATAGTCATTCTTTCATTATTGCATGTCTGCTTTACACATTAGCAAATTCTCACTGAAACCATAGAGAGCAGAATGAGGTAATCGTCTATTATAGGCATTTCTCCTTGCAGTTTTGAAGGAAGGTAGGTGATCTAGGTTACACATTATTCTGGTTTATTCTCTGTCCTTTTGAAAGCTGAAAGTCTAATTACATGTTTGCAGGCATCTCATTTGAGAACCTGTATTTTGAACCCTCTAAAAGTTCTAAATTTTTTTGAATTCTCAGCTTGTTATGTGGCGAGCGTGAATCACGCTAATGAAATCTCACTCAGAAGGCGAACAGCTTTCAGTCTTTCTTCATGAACACAATTCTGTGGTTTAACCTAATCTTACTCCATGCAAATGCCTTCCCACCCGGAGCTCCAGCTCTATTCATGGCACTGGAAATAAATAAACTGCTGTTTTAAAAAATGCATTTGCGCCCTGTGAGTATTAGTGGTAGAAAGTCAATGGAAGTCATGCAAAGCGTTCCTCTTGGATAAGCAGGTTTTGCGAGCACTGACAATCGTTGGTGGATTACCTTTCGAGAGATTAATTGAGACTATTAGAATAAGGCAACTTGATGTAGGGTGAAAATTAAAGTGAGAATGATTTTCTACTTGTGGGAGCTTTTCTTGTTCTTTCTTGTTTATCCAATAACTCCATTTCCACATAAAATAATTGTTACTTTGAGAAATACAGTTGGCACCATGCTAGCCACTAAAAAGGTCCTAAATAGTCACTTACATGAACAAATACAAACAATCATAGTTTGGTAAGGCCAATCCTGAATCCGTCCACACTACTTTTATTACATTGTGTGTTTGGTTGTGTTGACTCCCTAATTCTCCATTGTTTGGCTTTACTGATTCTGCAAACTTCAGTTTTATGGTGTGGTTTGTTGTGGGAGGCTATAAAAAACTAAATTCAGGTCTCGTTTAGCCATGAAAGGAAAATTTATAGCTTGCCATGGTCACTCTGACAATTAGTAACCACAGACTTCTGTTTCTTTGTGCCCTAAAACAATGTCTTCACTGAGGTTTAAGGCCTATAAAACAAAATTACTTTGAAAAGAAGGTACATGTGACTCAGCATTGCAAGCTAAATACTAACAGAACAAAAAATTGACATTATTTGTAAGGAACATCCTGCAATGCTGTTAACAGAGACACTTCAAAGACATTTCAGAAAATCAAAGCCCATCAGAACATATTTGATGCTTATTTAAAGTTATGTAAAGCACAATTCTGGACCAATGGGATTTAATAATGGGTGGAGCTCACCTGTGTGACATTGCAGAAATAGAGATCAAGTGACTGACAAAATTTGCCATTGCTTAGGACAAAAATGTTGACAAATGAGCTAGATTTTATTGCTTGTTTTTTTGCGTGGCGCTTGGTTAGGACATAGTGTAACGTTATCTTTCTCATTGTACTGTCTGTAAGGTGCTAATGGCAAATCCATTTATGACAATACCATAAAAGAGGGGGTGAAGGTGCAGACCCGAGGCCTAATGGATCAAAGTATCGACAATAAATACATGAATAAACATTACGGTAAAGGATAGTGTTCCAGGAGCAGACAAAAGCAGAGCAGAGAAGTGTGAGAGAACCAGTAAAAGCCTCTGTCAGAAGTGTAATTGAGTTTCAGAAGGACTGGGATGGGGGGGATCTGATTAGATGCGGAGGGGAGAGCTGTGATGGATGAGGCGGTCTCTCCCACTTCCTCTCAGCACTGTGCAAAATGGTAGAACAGACTCTCCTTCAACACTCTGATATCTACCATTAACTAGCCAGAGCCATATGGCTGCAGACCCCTCAGGACCTCCACCATCAACCTCATGCTCCTTTAATTTCTCCTTCTCTTTTAGTCTTAACCATGTGTGTAGCTTTATTTGGGTGTTTGCTGAGGCATCAAGCCCTTCACTGACAGGTTATATTCTGATTGAGGGGAGTGGAAGCCTCTCAAACCATTACTGAAAGTGCTAATCTGTGATGATAGATCCCAAACACCTCCATCACTTTCAAGAGCTGGTTCAGAGGAACCATATGTTTACATCAACCATCACTAGAATACGTAGGTGCTTAAAAACAATCTCAGATCATGAATTTTCAAGCAAATGCACTGGAATACAAAATGTAGCTTGTAAACCTGGTCAACCATGCAAGCCAACATTTTTCAAGCTATTTAAGAAGTTCAGTGTCCAAAGTTTTCATGGAATCAAGTTACAAATTACTTATCACTCTCAAAAATAAATGTTCTTTATTGGTGCTGATTGTTCCATGAAGAACCTTTAACATTTATGGAACCTTTGCATTGCACAACAGACAGATGCCGAAAAACGGCAAAATACATTTTTTGTTTGGTTTTGGTTTTGTCTGATCAGAATGTTACCCCCATTGAAGTCTGTTGCCATTGGTCAGTGCTTGTTTTTGCCAATTAAACATGCTGAATCAGCATTTGTTGAGTCTTGGAATGTCTGAGAAGTAAAATGACATTGGTCTGAAATGACATTGGTCTGAAGTAAAATGGCATTGGTTGGCATTGGCCTTTATAGTGTGAAAAGATTCTTTAGATTACTAAAATATTCTTCACACACACACACAAAAACTACAATGAACCTATTTATTGCATGGTCAAGAAAAACACTCAAAATCTTTTGTGTTCCAAAAAGAAAGTGAGTCGTACAAGTTTTAAACAACATGAAGTTGAGTAAATGACAATGTTATTTTTATTTTTTGGCTGAAGGCTTTGGTGGGGATTTAGGAAATTTCACACATAAGCCTAAAGACTTCCAGCTTCATTTTGATGGGGGGTTTGATTGTGCTGAGTATCTTCTCCGGGTAATGCTCTTTGCCTGAGCAATGGTGACAAGAACCGCTGTCGAAAACTCTCCTACCGTAGCAGTCTGATGCTTTCACAAACTGTCAGGCAACCAAGCAGTTGATTATCAACGTCTTTCCTTCTTTTCTGTTTTCTGCCTGTCAAGCCTGTAGGCAGCTGCTTTCTATTAGTCCAATAAAAGCCTTGATGCAATTAAACGAAGCTGCATTCTCTTTGGTGTGCACTACCACATATGTTCGAAACCACAATATCATCCCGTTCTCCTACCACACCTCTTCCCCCCCATATCTGAGCTGCCTCTAGTAAAAACTCATTACAACTTTGGCATTATATGATTATGCTGAAAAACTAAAACGCAGTGGTGGAATCTGTGTCTGAAGTCATTCTGTGCTGCGCTGTCAGCAGTCTTCTGGTCAGTGGTTTAAAGAGGCAATAGACCCCTAATCTACAGAAATTGAAACATCCATGTTTGCAACCAGAAAAACATGTCCTACAAATATAATAAGCAAAAAAAACCCCATTTATTATAACTAAGAGCGTGGAGAGTACTAGCATACAATAATTTGACATGTCGCTTCAATATAAAGGCTGGTTGAACAGGACCTGCTAAAGGCTTAACTTCAGCCCCAACCAAGTTCCACGGGGGGAATCGCTGAAACCGAGCTATTTAAAGGCAGTGACACAATTCAATGTTTCTGGTTAGGATATAAACGGCTCAAACAGTCAAAAGTCAAAAAAAAGGATAGAGATCCGATTGCACTTCCTCATTGCAAAATGAAAAACGCCACTTACTGTATCCAGAGTTCTCTATACATACATACAGTATACATTGTGTGTGTGTGTGTGTGTGTGTGTGTCAAATCCAAAATGGGGGGGGGGCATCTACAAAGCACTCGGTCACCATTATTGTAAACCTTTAATTTTATTAGGCCAGAATAAAGCCAAAACATATTGACAGAACAACAACCTTTTTCAAGAAATTACAAAAATAAGAGTTTCTGGTATGTTGTGTCTCTCTACGTTATTCTAATATTCCCACAGTAAATGATGCTAGAAATAAGGAAAAAGAGGAATATTTCCGTTTTAAAGCAACTCATGAAAACATGATTGAAATGTGTATTGATGTCTATTTTCGTTTAGTGAATAAAAAAACAAGCCACAAAATAGCTCACAGTTTACAAGTTCTCATATATTTTAAAATAAAGTAAGTAACTTACTATGCAGTTCATCAAAGTCACAAATACCAGTATTTGTATTACATATTGCTTATATGCAATGTAATCGTCATCGCATGTGGTTTCATTAAAATGCGTCTTGGGTGGATTGAAATCTGGCTTCTAATATGATCAAATTTGATCCAATTATAATCCAAAAAGGCATGCTAATGTCAAATATAAAGGAGGTCTGGGATGCTGGCCTATCTTAAGCTATGCAATAATGTACAGTGTATTATGTTAGCGGCGGTGCATGGCTTAGTATATTATAAAGGGAAGAAGATTAAAAGCTAAAGCCGAGATATTAATACTCCATGTGTAAAACAATTACGTTTTATCCCCCCACCACTTAATCACATTCTGTACTTAGGAATACTGTTCCACGTTATGAAATGGATGCCACAACATCAAATGTTTCAATAAATCCCATCTTTATTATAATTAATTTGATTTCTGAGACACCAATGGCAGCCGTTCGGGAAAGGCGTGAGCTGTTTCGTATTCCTGTGTGGTAAAATGCAACAAATCCTTGTGGGGAATATTAATTTTCTTCAAGCCAGTCTTCCGCAAGTGCAACTTATGAAGTGCCCCGGTAATAACATGATCTAAAAATGGAGATGAAAGCCAAATCGACACTAGTGAAATCCGTGACTCAAGCAGTTTTTACTGGACTCCTTCCCTCACACAATACTCCGCCCATCATTCTTTTTAAAACTCAGGCTTTCTCAGGGTTGTAATTGTGGGCTGTTGTGTAATTTTGAGGGACTATATGGTTCTTGTTTTTGGGAACACGAGTGTGGTTGTCTTTGAACCAAAGCTCTGCTTATATATGTCAGTCAGGCTGTGTTTTGCGGACACCACAGACTCTTTACAAGTCTGACCTCCATCTCTGGGCTTTCAATGGCAGCTGAGCTAGGGCAGGTTATGAAAGGGCGGAGAAAGGGCCGCAATAAATGTCTGAAAGTGTCACGCCGTAAGGGAGAAGAGTCATTAGCTCTGCTTGCTATAAAGAGGTCGCCCTGCTTTCAAAAACTGCTCGACATATGGCATACACTAGCACAAGTTACAAACAGCCGATACCGAGCCCCCAGCGGCCAATTGGAGGACAGCTTGTAAAAATAGATGGATGTCAGCGCTGCAGATGTTTCTGCGAGCAGACAGAGCCATTAAATATTCTCGTCCTTCACTCTCTCTGACGTTCTACGCAGCCTACCACGATCCTTTTGACACGCCAAATTAGAGAACCGGGTTGCGCTGACATTTAAGTCAACTATTTGTAGCTCTCTTTGAAATTTCTCTATTTGTATTCAGCAAGACAATTTGGTAGCTCCACAGAGGACAGTGTGAAATAATATATATTAAAAATAAAAATCAGTAGAGATGAGTGCAGGCTATACGGCAGACGACAACCACCCAAAGGGCCTCTCATTTTTAGCTTAAGAGTAAAAAAAATATACCAGGATTGTGCAAAATGACATCATTTAAAAATCAGCTAGTTGCTGGGTTGCCTGAATGACTATTTGGCTAATCTGCCAAACCAATTAAGCTCGCTTGGGTTTACCAAGCCTTAACTGGGGGTGCGCAAGTTAATGTATATATAATAATGTATTTAATGCATCTACCTTAATGTATTAATTTAGACACATTCTTACAATTAATGGCATATTACTAGAATGCAAAGGAACGGTACAGTATGCAGGTGTCTTAATATGTAAAAAATAAAACAAAAATTAATGCTAGTGGTGGGATTCTCCATAAACAATGCTAGATTGTACCCAATTTTAAACAAATATGTCTGAACGTGTATGACTGTAAAATGCCACTAAAATACATAATATACATACAAAAATGTATTATAAAAATAAAATGAAATACACTAAATAAATGAAAAAATATTATCATTAAACATATAAAATAAAATCAAGTTCAAATAAAAAAAACATTTACATTTAAAAACATAATAATTTAAGAAAAACATTAATATGAATCCAGATATATGTTGAATATATTTAGTAAATATTTATAATTAGTTTTTAAATAAACAAATGCATTAAATAAAGAAGTAATTTTATGTAGACTTGAGAAGTCACAATCATTTATAATAATTTTACTGAATCTTTGTTGATCTTGGCCTCAATGTGATCTTCCAAAAACAGTGCTAGATGGGGCTAAATTCATAAACATCTGTCTGAATGTGTATGGCTGTAAAACACGACTAAAAACAACTAAATACATACAAAAAAAAATCCAACAATACGAAGATCTGAAAATATTATATCTTTTATGCTTCACTGAATCTTTCTTGATTTCAAATGCTTTAAAATTCATTAAAACATTTGGGTTGAGTGCACTGTAAACAGATGTGTGTGCATCGGCAGAGTTGCCTTCTTTCAAACGGTCACTCTTCTGTCAAATGATCTTGATCGGCCTCGTTTGTTATAGCCCCACAGGCCTACAGACTTCACTGCTTTGTGATATTATATGGTACACAAGTGTTCATTTTGTAAGTGCATCACTGGCAGAGACCACAGTACAGACAGTGACAACTCCAATGACCACGCAATAGCCTTCACGTTCTGTCACGAGCCAAATTAAAATGTCTATACCAATTAGAGAGCTCTCGCTACCGAAAGTGCTTGATAACATGGCTGCCAGACACCCACAGGCATCTGCCACAGGGAAATGTGTCTGTGAGCTTTTTGGAAATGTGAGATCAATATGTCACATTCCACAAGCATTTGTTCCAAAAAAAAACACACTACATTCAATCCAGTCTTTTTTTTTTTTTTTTTTTTTAGCTTTTAGCAAATTACTTTAATTTCAGTAAACGTAATGCTTTAAGGTGTGGGATAAGATAAGAAATGCTATTACATTTACAGTGTAGCCTTATTTTATGTGTCCCTCGTTTTGGACTACAATAATAACAGCTAGCAGCCAGGATTTGCCAGTTATCAGGTATCATTAAATAAATTCATGCAGCTTAGAGAGCTTTTGTATGGGCCACTCGGCATTCTAGTACATTTTAGGTGCATTTGAATGAATACCAATACCGTTCATAAAAACATTGTTCCTGCTCTCCGTGAGGTTAGTCGCCAGCTAAAAGAGGCAGCTTATGGCAAGCGGCTTAAAACACAGTTTTATCAAATGTGACATCCAGCAGAGGCAGCGTCAGCCTGCGGCATGTTTTCGCAACAGGTGTGCTTTTGAAGTTACATTCAGTGCTCGTCTGGCTCAGTGCCGTTAGAGCGGCTGTTTGTTCCTGCTCTTGGCAGGTGCTTTCAGTGGTCGTCTTGACTACTAGTGCGAACTTATGACACTGTTTCAACCTGTGGTAAAAAAACACAGTCGAAAACCATCACCTCTACAGCTCTGGACCAAGTCCAACATATAAGCTCTTGTGGTCTAACCCCATTCCATTCTGCTAATAGTGAGCATTGTAGGATGCTACAAAACTATCAGGGCAACACGTCCTTAGATGGGAGTAACAACAAGACAGAGAGAGCAATGCATACAAAATATATATATAATATATATATATATATTATAATGTTATAGATATATATTATATATATTATACTATATAGATTATCAACAAATGTCCAAATCTGTCTACACTGTGTTAGTGAGCACTTCTCCTTTGCCGAGGTAATGCATCCACCTCACAGGTGTGGCATTTCCAGATGCTGATTAGACAGCATGATTATTGCACAGCTGTGCCTTAGGCTGGCCACAATAAAAGGCCGCTCTAAAATTTGCAGTTTTACTGTATTGGGGGGTCCTGGGAGGTCCGTATCAGTCAGTATCTGGTGTGACCACCGTTTGCCTCACGCAGTGCAGCACATCTCCTTCGCGTAGAGTTGATCAGGTTTGTTGATTGTGGCCTGTGGAATGTTTGTCCACTCCTCTTCAATGGCTGTGCGTAGTTGCTGGATATTGGCAGGAACTGGGACACGCTGTCGTATACGCCGATCCAGGCAATCCCAAACATACTCAGTGGGTGACATTTCCGGTGAGTATGCTGGCCATGCAAGATTTGGGATGTTTTCAGCTTCCAGGAATTTTGTACAGATCCTTGCAACATGGGGCCCTGCATTATCATGCTGCAACATGAGGTGATGGTGATGGATGAATGGCACAACAATGGGCCTCAGGATCTCGTTTCGGTATCTCTGTGCATTCAAAATGCCTTCAATAAAATGCACCTGTGTTCGTTGTTCATAACATACACCTGGCCATACCATAATCCCACCGCCACCATGGGTCACTTGATCCACAATGTTGACATCAGCAAACCTCTCACCCACACAACGCCATATACTCTGTCTGCCATCTGCCCTGTACATTGAAAACCGGGATTCATCCGTGAAGAACACCTCTCCAAAGTGCCAGACGCCATCGAATGTGACCATTTGCCCACTCAAGTCGGTTACGACGACAAACTGTATTCAGGTCGAGACCCCGATGAGGACGACCAGCATGCAGCTGAGCTTCCCTGAGGCTTTTTCTGACAGTTTGTGCAGAAATTCTTTTATGCAAACCGATTGTTGCAGCAGCTGCCCGGGTTGCTGGTCTCAGATGATCTTGGAGCTGAAGATGCTGGATGTGGAGGTCCTGGGCTGGTGTGGTTACCCGTGGTCTGCGGTTGTGAGGCCGGTTAGATGTACTGCCAAATTATCTGAAACGCCTTTGGAGACTGCTTATGGTAGAGAATTGAACATTCAATTCACGGGCAACAGCTCTGTTGGACATTCCTGCAGTCAGCATGCCAACTTCACGCTTCCTCAAAACTTGCGACATCTTGTGGCATTGTGCTGTGTGATAAAACAAATTTTAGAGTGGCCTTTTATTGTGGCCACCCTAAGGCACACCTGTGCAATAATCCTGCGGCTGTCTAATCAGCATTTTGATATGCCACACCTGTGAGGTGGATGTATTTTCTCGGCAAAGGAGAAGTGCTCACTAAACACAGATTTAGACATATTTAGAGTAATAGGCCTTTTGTTTACATATACAAGTCCTTAGATCTTTGAGTTCGCTCCATGAAAACATGGTGGCTAAACAAAGTGGTTGCATTCTACAATTTTGTTCAGTGTAGTGTCACGAATCCGGATCCATGAACTTCCGTCGGCTACCATCAGAGGTCACCCTTCCCATTTCATTGACTCTTGCACTACAACTGCTGTTCGCATATCCGCCTCCGGACTAACATACCCATCCATCCACTGCCCTAACGACACACAATCCCTGTTGATTGCCAGCACTGACTGCACAGCTGTTATCACTCACACATTCCCCTATTTAAACCTCACTCTGATCTCATGCACTGCCGAGTAGTGTTAGCACTTATCGCGGATAGCTACACTACGAGCCCCGTTACCTCCTAGCCTTGTTTTGCCTTGCCTTGCCTTGTCTGTTTTGATCTTCGCCTGTTTTCCTGGATTCCTCTCTTTAGCCTTGCCCCTGTGACTCTGTCTGCCAATCGTCGACCCACGCTAGCCCTAGGATTATTCTTGTGTCTTGCCCGCCATATACCTGTTTGCCACTGTTTCGACCCTGCCTGTGTTTCTGACCTCCTCTGCTTTAAATAAAGCTTTGCTTAAGGATCCGCTCATCTCACGTCTTGTCAGCCCCGTAACAGTATGCATCGCCATATATGTATATATAATAGATATATTCAATAAATAAACGTTTTATTTTTTTTTATTCTATATATCTATCGATCTAATTATGATGATGTTGATTATTAATATTGTTATTATTAACAGTACCATCACATATAAAATCACAGTAAAAGTTTACCCCATCCCAAAAAAAAAAACCGCTATATATAAATGTGTAATACTAATATATTTATAATTAATATCGTTTATATATAATAATATATTTTAACAGAATAATAATATATTTATATTTAAATTACAAATATTTGACACTGTTACTTCAATTATAACGCATAATATATTATTATTATTTATTATACTTCACCAACCTATCCATTAATTCTAGACTAGTGCTATGGAGCAATCAGTGTATCACGGTCTAGAAGGGAAAATCAGCAAAAAAAGAGAGATAGAGTGGGAAAAGGAAGGAAAACGAGGAAGGGCTGGGCATGATTACCTGAGCACTCGGAAATAACAGCAATAATCACCAATCCTCCACCAGAGAGCATTAATTACTGTCATAATATGTACAATCATGCCTGCCTACTGGAATATTGTACTTAACATGCCCCTATCGTCGCTGACAGAAACTCGCTTATGGGGATTACTTAAATATATTCACCAATTTGTCTTCTGTCTATATTTTTAACCAGGTTTCAGATATGACTAATGTTTTTGAAATCATGCCAAAAAATAAATGGTTTCAACAGCAAATCAGCATTTCCCTCAAGGCATACAGAACTGGAAAAAAAGACGCCAACTCCCCTTTGAATCCCCCAGAATAAAGGGAGTGTACTAAAGGTCATGTTTCTCTCTCATTAGGCCTGCTGCTTTACTCTAATGCATGAGCTCCTGCCTAATGTGACATATCAGGGGGATGACCGGTAGCTGCCACTGTTTTCCAGGCCTGCCCTTGACCCCGGTCAGCAGACAGCGTGGTGGGCCTCTGCTCTCACTCTCTTGGGGAACAGGGCTCTGGCTGTGCAACTTGCAGATGCTTGTGTTTAGAAAGACAGACAGCTAATGGACAGCATCCAAAGAGACTCACTGAGCTGATTTATCACAACCAGATTTGCAGCATTAAAACTGAAACCGAACTCTGTGAGTTCATAAACTTTATGCTACTCAGACAGTCTCTAATTGTGTATGTGTGTGTGTGTGTGTGTAAGAAAGAGAGAGAACATTTCTCTCTGGCAAACTGTAATGTTTAGTTCCATTTAAAATAGAAAATAAATAAATAACAAAATTACAATCCATGACTGATGTCATGTGCACTCAAAAATAATGCAACACATCAGTGAATCTCACACAGTCCAGGTCACATTTCATCCCAAAATGCCAAACAAAAAACGATTTGCGTGTCTGTATGTGTGTAAAAACAGCTTTTTTTTCATTGTGACTATTTTCATGACAATTAAGTAGGGGTTGAATGGATCGGAGTTGATTCGTGATCTGCATCTACCAGGTCCCACGGTTCGGTACGCTTGTGATCCGCGGATTAATTGCAAAAATTAACCATAATAGCATGAAAATTTATCATTTGTACGCGTTGAAACCATTCCAGCACAAGAAGAGGCGATAGACAAGGCAATTTGGTACTTGCGCACACGAAGCCCGCACACGCAAAAAATGCATCTCCTTGTGTTTGAACAAACACATGCACATAAAATTATGACAAAATACCCATCTCGACAATCATTCTGGTCAATGCAGTCAGTTATGTCTTAAGTGAACGAAAACAGCTGAGAAAGAAATCTGATGTGCATCAACATATAAGATCCTGTGCATTCAGGTCTTAAAGGGAGAGCAGACTATAAATACCTGCTGCTGCCATTACTGCTAATCATCTATATTTAATTTGTACAGTGAACACTATGCAGTGCTATTTTACTCTTAATTATTTCACTTCTGTACCTGAATACTACTGTTGAACCTTGTTTTATTTGTTCTGTTGTATTTATCTATGCTTGTAATGTGTGTATTTGTTCTTATTTTTTACTGGCTGTTGACTGGTCTTTAACCATGTTTGATCTTTCTTAGTTAGGCTTAGTTCGAAGTAGTACTTAGCTTTAAGTAATAAATGGAAAGCAACGTTATATTGAAATATTTTTTTTTCCTTGCTCATCCAAAAAACAAAACAAAACAATCCGATCAATGACTCAGAAACCGTAAAATGATCTGAACCGTGAGATTTGTGATCCGTTGAACCACTACAATTAAGTCAATTTCCCCTCCAGTACACGTAATGCAAAAAAATTATAATTGAATACAATTTAATTAAACAAAAATCGCATAAGTGTAATGCAAAAATAAAAGTCTCATTCTCATTAGAACAATAAAAAAAAACATTCTCTTTACTATATGCAAAAAAAGATCTATTTAATATGTATTAAAAAAAAGAAAAGTATATACACATGATGATGGCATTTGTCAAAATGTCTTTAATTTAAGATGATTTTTTGAAATAAAACCGTTCTATTACAGTGTTTGTAACAAACGTAGGATATGATTAAAAACCTTAAAAAGTAAAAAAAAAAAAAAAAAAAAAACCGGAGGCATTACCTGTATTATAATGAGAAATCTGGGGCGGGAAAATATACTGGTCTAAAATGTCACAATGTGCAAAAAAAAATTAAATTTATAATCCTAAAAATAGGCTTTAATATTCCTCATATATTCCTTTTTATTGTTGGGCCAAATATGCCTTGGACTTTTTTTCAGATTTACCAACACACACAGATTTTATCCATTAGCAAGTAGGGCTGTCAAAATGGCTGAAAAACTAAATTCAAATTTTTTACATAAATATATTAAAATTATATTCGAAATTAAAAGGCATAATTTCAAGGTCAGTTAGGGGGGGAAAGAGGACAAAAAGGCTGAAAAAAAAGCTTTGGCTCTCTCTTGGCCGCGCCACAAGAGGGGGCATCGAGCAAAATATTATGCACGTTTCTTCAAAAGCGTAATAAAATAACTCGACTATCTTTGAAAAAAAAGTGCATAATTTTTAAAATAATGTCTATAAATCATAATTATTAAGTAGCTTAAACAATTAGAAACAAAACAGCACCATGCATGTATGCATAGTTTAATAAAAAGGGACTGAAAACCAATCACAAAGAGTACTTTCTTCATTTAAAAACTTAAGATGCAGCGGGATGGGGAAAACCGCCATAAAGTCTTAAGACATATTTTTTTAAAAGTTGAACTTACATAAATTTTACATAGCTTTCTAAACATGCGAGAAGGGTCTGCCTGCAGCCTTGCGCTTGCACTCTCAGACACTTGTGCTTCCACTAGCTACGTCACTTGCAGTCTTTATTTTTTTTATTTTGTTCTATTTTTTTATTACTTTTTGTTTGAATCTCTCAACATTTTACAACAGTAGCCAGGTGGTGAAGACAAGAAAAAAGAAACTAAATTACAATGTCACTTGCAATCGCCACTTGCACTCTCCGCTACCTGCGACGTCACTTGCAATTGACAAATCGTGCGTGTTGCCAGTGAAGACAAGAAGCTGTGGTGGTGGTTAAACGATAAAAACTAATTTTATACTATAACGTACAGGGCCCTGCAAGAAAAAGACTCGCAAATCCGTGGCCACAGAACAGCAGAATATGAACGCAATGCACAAAGTCTCTCATTAAGCATTTTCCTCCTGTAGAAAAACAAACACTTAACATGGCTTAATGTATTAAGATACATTAAGTGCAATTACCAGATCAAATTCGATATATAGTTAATATTTAATGTACTACAAGGCAAGCAGATGGCCATGAACACAATGCGCAAACTTTCACTTGTCCTCCCATACAGCAAAACGCTTAATGTGGCATAATAATGGATGATAAAGACAATTCAGTAGCCTATATGTCTTGTTGTTGACTCAAAGTATATACAGAACAGCAAATATGAACGTGCATTATGAAATGCATTGTGATTTTAAAAGGATCAACTCCGTACAGGCAAGCAGACAAGCCCAGAACGCAATGCGTTAAATTGCACGTTAAACATTTTCCTCCCATAGAAAATCATTATAAATAAAACACGTAATGTAGCTTAATGGACAAAGACAATGATATAAAAGAGCTGTAGACCGTTTATTCTGTATGGAAAAATGCTTAACACGAAACTGTGCGTGTTGCGTTTATTCTGGGCTCACTTGCTTGCCTGTAGGCCTACATATTAGTTATGTGTATTAATAATGTAGAGGAGCATAACGCGTTTGACCTTTTTAGTCTATTATGCCACATCATGCCACGTTTTGCGGTATGGGAGGAAAATACTATATACACATGGGCGTCGCTAGGCCATTTTTAGGGGGCTATAGCCCCCCTAAAATGATTACTCAGCCCCCCTAAAAATTACAACAACAGACAGCAGAAAGGAGATAAGGATGTCTACTACGAAGTATATGTATGCAATTAATATAATGTTAAACATTCAGTATTAACGCCTATATAGCTGATGTGCACGAGCTGATAAACGAAGCACGCTGAGTGGATTGAGCGCGCGGCGGCGCAGATGCTCGAGCTTGTCGAGTGAATATATCTCTCTCACAGACATCACTGGAAAGTTTGTGACGTCACAGGTAGTGGAGAGTGCAAGTGGCGATTGCAAGTGACATTGTAATTTAGTTTCTTTTTTCTTGTCTTCACCACCTGGCTACTGTTGTAAAATGTTGAGAGATTCAAACAAAAAATAAAACAAAATAAAAAAAATAAAGACTGCAAGTGACGTCGCTAGCGGAAGCGCAAGTGTCTGAGAGTGCAAGTGCAAGGCTGCAGCCAGACCCTTTTGAAACATGCGGCTCTCTTGAGCGAGACGCGAGTGCAATGGTGATATATATCCCTCTAGAAAATGCGATAAATATGCGTTCTGTGTGAATGGCTTGGTTTCAGTTTTGACGTAAACAACATCTTCCCCGCATTGATTGTTCTCTTTTTCTGCAATATTTTGAATGAACAACGCAGCAGCGCCACATCTAGTGGGTTCAACTGGATAGGCAAACAAAAGCCTTAAAATGCAATGCCACTTACATCGTCATCGCATCTTGTGCGCCACTGATAAAGCTGCATCCTTAACACACACCTAAAACTCGAATGCAACGTTTTTTTATTTTAAATTTGACGAATATTCAAAAAAAAATTGACAGCCCTATTAGCAGAGCAACATGGTTATAATTAAGTTAATGTACAATTATTGAGAAATATAATACCTTACCTTAAAAGAGGGAAGTCACCAAAGAGATGTTTCACAGAGGGAGACAAGGCCGGAAAAAGAAAGACACAAAGAAAGAAAGAAAACTTTAATTGATATGCCATCTCATGAAACATTATACACTGAAAATAACATGCTATGTTCCCTAATCCTCACATGAAACCAGAAATGACTCTAAAAAAAACCCAAGCCTACAGGAAATTAAACAGTCGTCTTGATCTTGCACTCAGAGGTACCCCAAGGAGATATCTTTCATGTATAATCCATGGTAATAAATCACTCTCAACGAGAACAGAAGTGAAAACAAGACACACGGCTTTCAAGCAAAGTAATCATATAATCACATTTATCGCTATCCTGATGAAAAGGACGGCCTGATCAACCATGACAGACGAAATAAAAGTGAAGTCTTTTTAAAAAGTTTCAAGGGTATCGTTATGGTTTTATTGTCAGCAGGCGTTCACCTCGTCAGTAGATGTACCAGGCTGTTTGCCAGTCAGTAATTAAATTTGTGTTGGCTTAAAAGATTACCACTATCTCAGCTTACATCTCATTTCGAGTCCAAGGTCACACAATTATCAGGTCCATAAGCACAGAAACAAATGAAAATGTCTGTGTTTGTTGTGACCAATCTGTCCCTCCAAACCTCTTTTTGATGTCCATATAAATGACATTTATGTTATGATATTTTACCAGACTAGGGGCCCGTTCTTCGTACAGTGCTTATTACATCCGAGATGAAATGTCACATCCAAGATGATATCATCGCGCTAATCAGGATCTGGCTAATTTGGTTCTTCGAACTCACCTGTTGTTGATGATTAGTATGGCTGGATTGAGTTATCTGAGATAATTGCGCGTTCATGGGTTGGTTTAAAAGGGGCTATGTATCGATACTCGAAACCACGATCAGCAATGCAGCGATTGGCTGGCGGCAAGACAGCAACGTAATGACATCATATAATTAAAAAAAGACACCTGACGAAAAACTTGACAAATTTTTGGACTTTTATAAGGAAACAGCCAAGCGAACAAAACTACATAAATGTTATAATAGATAAATGAAATGTGCACTGTTTTTATTTTATTTTAATTTTTACATGATTCCCAATTATTTATATTCATGAATTCTAATATTTTACATTTTTATTTCAATGTAGCAATTAGCAATTAATTTAATTTTATATTTGAACAGATTTGTTACGTGACAGCATTAATTAAAGTTTCTTAAGGGTCAAGATCATGTTATCTGCATCTCCTGCGCTCCATCAAGCCACTCCCATAATATCTGTCAGCACTCAAATTAATGCACGACTCTACATTATCTGTATAGCATGTGTAAGACTCGAATACAATTATGAAGTAATAATTTTATGAAGAATAAATCTTTCAGTGTGTAAAACTGGCTGTGTCTGTAGTATTAAAGACTACACAACATTATTTTATTATCTTTAAATTAATTTTTAAATGATTATTATTTTAAATTATTGTCCCTGGATTAGTAGGGTACTCTTGTAATAAAGTAGCGTTGGTAACGGACTGATTTTAAGTATCAATTCTGCTTAAAAAGATGCGATCTAATCCTGTTTACATGAAATAAGCCTGCTCCCGAGCAGGTTTAAGCTTAAGGACCTGTTGCTATGACAGCAACTCCAGGATGAGCTTCGAAGAACCAAACAATCCAAGATCATGCCAAATCGTCAACAATCAAATCCAGCTAACGGAGTTAGCGACGTACGAAGAACGGGCTCCAGTTCCTCTGGCTGGACAATATGTGTGCAGTCGTACGTATTGAGGAAGCCACAAGAACTCTTAGATCCAAAACCCATCAGTGGCCACACAGAGAATTCTAGCTGACAACACACAAAACACTTCCTCATTCATCTAATGAAGTCAGAATGAATGGAGGAGCGATGGGGGTAACCAGGCAGAAAACAGAAGGGGGAAAGAAAGCACAGCTAGTCCATCAAGGGACATTTTCAGAGCAGCAGGTCATAATGAATGTGAGGGGTGAACAGGTCCGTGTGAAAATGTCATGCATGTGACCCAGTGCAAAAGCTGTAATTAGTACAGCGATGGTGAATATGTCCAGCGCAAAAGGGCATGGAAGGAAGTTCGCGCAAAGAGTCCTGTATTGGAAAAAAAACATGCTATACCTACAATGTTGCCATATATATCTAAAATGTATTGATACCTTAGTATTGATATTAAATTGGCAGTTAAATACAAAGTTATGCATAATCATTGTGCATAACGTAACAGTAACATTAACAAAACTAACAGATATGACCCATCTTTTAATCAAACAGTGTCATATAATAAACAACTAACAGTCTAACAGCATATACAAGTTGAATGATCATTACAGGCATTTCCAAATAAATTACCCAAATATTCCAGAAACATGTACATAATCTATATAATCTTTTTATTATTTTCATAAAAAAAAACAAGTAAAAAGTCAGTAATAAAATAAGAACAAATAAAAAAAATTGCAAACAACAGCACAAATGAATGCAATAGAATAAAGAGAGCTATGAAACTAAGTTTTTCAGGTTAAGTAAGATGTTATTCAGGTAAGAAATACTACAGAAATTAAAGTAATCAAATATGTTACATCCAGTGTTATTTTACATTTGATTACTTTAATTTCTGTAGTCTTCATTGTAAAAATTAAATACAGATTTGTGCTTACCATTAAAGTTATAAAACATATTCAGTCAAGAGCAGAAAGTGATTTTCTTTGTATTTTGTTCTTTGATTAACATGACAGACAGCAGCAAGAATATCGGACTGCGGTCCCTTTAAGAGTTTATACACGGACCCAATATACTGTTACACAAAATGTGTTCTCTTTCTCAACTATTTAACATTCCAAAACTGACTGTGTTTAACTGGATACTCGCCAAGACGGGCATTTTGACAATTTTGTATGTATTTGAACGTTTTAGCGCAGTTAGCCACTCATTTTGGTATTTGTGGCTCACTAGCTGTTTTAGACTGAGTGCGGATTGTGCGCTCCACTAATATAGATCAGTAGTGGTGTGCGCCTTTGGTGTAAGCGCGAAACCTGCGGGAATGACAAAAATAATGTGCAATACAAGCACTATTTAACCAGAGCGAATGAGAAGTGTATGAGAGAGAAGGAAAGCGAGAATGCGCGGCTGACGTTATTGCCTGTGCCACTGGTAACAAAACTGATCAGCTCGGAATCGAAAAGAAGTGAGACTGACCGCCTCCGCAGGACACCACCCGATCAAGGCGATCCCCATGAGGAAAATCGGCGGATGATTATACAGTATATCATATAAATAGACATGTGAATATTAATAATGACAGAAATGTGAACTCAAATATCTTTTTGCATTTAATTGTATTTTTTTTTCAGCCTCACCTGCTCAAGAACATTTTGAAAGACAAGTGTGTACATATCTGAGATGGCCTCCTGTAACACATTAAATACATATTACAAATTTAAATAATACATGTAAATTAAATTATTCAAAAAAACATTATAATAATTAAATACATAAATAATTCGGTAAAAAAATATAAAACTATTAATTATATGATTCAATGCATTAAATATTTATTCTCAAATTAAGCATCAGTGCATGTTTTTATGTCCCTAATTAAACTTTTTAAACAGGCAAAGTGTGTTGAATAAAAATCTGGACTCCTTCCAGACACGAGAAACTTGCGACATAGTGGCAATTTTAAATCTTTGGTATACAAATGAATTTTTGTCTCCCCAGTCAAAACAAACAACACTAGTTGCCCACCATATGCAAAGCAAGTACTTTCTACGGAAAATGGTCTTTATAGCACTAGGGTGGAGTCAGAAAGGGTTAGAGATTTGGAAAAATTATAAAACATAATCTGCAAATGCAGAAAGGTTGGCAAAACTCTCAAATTAAACATGTACTTGATATGCAAGAATTTTCTGTCGTGTGGTGTGCATGGAGAACCAACTCAACAATCCACTTAGAAAGAGGGCGAGGGAAATAAATAACACTTTCTGCTTTTGTTATTCATATCTTTCTTCATTTTAAACAGTGCTGGAGTAGGCAGATAAATGGTATTTAAAAAAAAAAAAAACAGTGCTTTAAGAGGAATGATCAATGTGATTGCGGTGGAGGCGAGCGCCATCTTCTGAAGGTGCCCGCGCGTAGGGAGTCTTGCGGAGACCATGAGACACAAGCATGGGGGCTTCACACTACGATAAACTCATATGTGACAGCGAACGTGCAGTATGTGAAGGACCACAAATACCGTCCGTGATGCCTGCTGGAATATTTTTTTCTCAAAATAGCTCACCATATGTTGAGCTCAAACTGGAGTATGACATCAAGATTGCATTCTTCACTGGGATTCTGGGATTAGGACCTCCACTAACAAAACAAAAACTGTGACTACTTGGAATATGATGTTGGGGAGTAACTAAACAAAAAGTAGCAATGCAACTAAACTAACTATAATTTTGAGAGTAGCTCAATTGTTTGCAAAATAGTGTAGCTTTTCCAGTAACAAGCTACTTTTGCCAATAAGAAGCTGTTTTGCTCAACATTATATTGCTGTTTTAAATGTCAAATTGTGTGTGCATGCAGCTTTACTGCGGGCGGGCTGAGGGAATATTCAAACATGCTCTCATATTGGAAAAGTCTAATTGATTCTACTAAATCAGGTTGTTCAGAAGGTTCATGTGAATGAACAAATTTTAAAAAATCACTGGTTTGAGTCCCTGTGTGTCATAGATAAACTTCAGATTTCTAACACTCATTTAGGATATCATTGTGAGAAATTAAGTCAAAAATGCAAGGAATCTAGTTGAAGTTATGAGATATGAAGCCATATCGCAAGGTATAGAGTTAAAATTATAGAAAATTTTACTCTGCAGTGTAAACAGGCTTCCATTCTAACATGTTTTAGATTAAAAAGTAAATAAAATAAAATAAAAAATAATAAAAAAGGTAAATTAAAAAAAAAAAAAAAACTATTTAATATAAATGATCGTTTAAAATTGTAATGCTGTCTCCTAGATTCTTCATTCACTCCCAACCCTTACAGTGTAGCAAATAACTTTTTTCAAAAGAGTAGCTGTGAATTATGAGTAGCTTCTAGCTTGGCAAACCTCAGTTTCAATGTAGCTTCTCCAACAATGGGGTCTGAATCATCGTGCATGTCAGGAATCTAGGTGATTATTTGTCTCTAAGAAGAGCCTGGGAAAATGGGAGATGTTGGCAGAAAAATCTAAGTAGGGAGGAAGAAAATACTTCACAGGTGTAGCATCGAAAATGGACGAAAAATATGATTTAAAGCCACTCGACTCCAAAACTAGGGAGAAGGGATTTACACTGCTATAAAATATACCATTAATGCCATTTTAGTCAACCTACAAGGAATAAACAGAATAGCTGCTGTGCCATAGCAATACCACAATTCTTATATCACACAGTACCAGCAGGTTTATTGAAACAGCAAACAATGAAAACCACAGAGGTAGTGTTTGATGAGAGCTCCATGAATGTGCGGCCTGTAAATCTAGAATAAAACACACAGTTTTTGATGTCAACAAAAGCGATCTGTACCCACACACCAAACTCTGTAAACTTCCTCTGTTTGCATCAGATGTGGTTTTGAAGCAGTGCCAGCTCTTACAATGACGAGACGCACAGAACAGCTACACTTTGCACTTTAAACCATTTCTAATTATTTAATTATTCTTGACTCTATATTGTGAGAACAAACAGACCCTGTTCTTTTGACTTCAACCTCCTCTCGCCATGATAAACTCTGCACAAGTTTCTTGGGGTCCGCTGTTGATGCGGTCAAATCTCGGTAGTGGATAATCTTGTTCTTTTAAATCAGCGGTCAATAAAGAGCTAAACAAGCCTTTCTGCTTTAGCCGACCTCATTTGGAGGTCTGACACCGCACAAGAAGCCAGATTTCAGAGAAACGAGATGGGAGAGAGTTGCTAATTAGTTATCACGATTAATAATCAGCTCTGTAAATGAACAGGGGGAAGGGACGGCGAGAAATCAGTGGTGCTCTTCTGATTTCAGTCCAGAGTGCTTTTGATAGAACTGTGCCATGCTGGTGCTCCGGCATCTCAATAATTAATGAACTCTGGGTGCCAAAATACAAAGTTCATGAATGCCAAAGCAAAAATAAATGATTTTATGAAATATGAGCTCTTTTAATAACACAAAAATGCCCCTGGACAGGGAAAATTAATGGGTGTGTGAAGACAAACTTTACAGAGGCAACACTATCTTCTTTTTGATTAAGTTAAAGAGATTTTTTAAATTCATAATCATAAACTTTTAATCATTATCTCTCTGTCGTCTACCAAAAAGCAGTGCTCTATTAAATCATCTGAAAAGACATCGCAATCATTCCTCTTAGATAAGGGTAATGCAGGTTCTTTAAACAGGCCTATGCCAATGAATTTAATTCTTCAAGTCACTTACCCAAAACAATATATTCAACAGACTGCCAGCGGCTTAATGGGCACACTCTGTCTTACTTATCTTAGTTAAAATCCTTCTCACACTCCAATATCGCTGTCATAATAAATGTTTATCTTCGTATGATGCAGATATGGGCAGATCTGGTCACTTTGCAATTGATAAATACTAGAGATGCACCGATCGATTGGCCAGGGATCGGAATCGGCCGATTTTCCTCATGATCGGCCCGGATCGGTGATCGGTTTGTCAGTGTCACTTCATTCCGATTTCGAGCCGATCCATTTTGTTACCAGCGGCACACAGGCAATAACATCAGCCGTGCATTCTCACTCTCATCTCTCCAACGACCCCTTCTCTCTCACACACGTCTTATTCGCTCCGGTTAAATAGTGCTTGTATTGCGTACATGTATCAGCCATCCAGCAGGTTTCGCTGCTTCTTTCCAAACACGCGCGCCTTGTACAATCCAATGAATCTCATATTAGTGGAGCGCTACAATCCGTCGACTCAGTACGTCCAACAGCATGCGAGCAGTCACAAATACACCAAAAAACTGAGTGGCTAACTGCAACTAAGCAAACGTTCAAATACAGAACAGAAAGATGTCAAAATGCCTGTCTTGGCGAGTATCCAGTTAAACACGTTAATGTTAAATAG
Source organism: Sinocyclocheilus anophthalmus (assembly GCA_018155175.1). Taxonomy (NCBI): domain Eukaryota; kingdom Metazoa; phylum Chordata; class Actinopteri; order Cypriniformes; family Cyprinidae; genus Sinocyclocheilus; species Sinocyclocheilus anophthalmus. The sequence continues at coordinate 72,949 of JADLZN010002979.1, forward strand.
TTGAGAAAGAGAACGCATGTGGTGTTTAAACAGTATATGGGGTTCTGTGGATATAAAGCTCTCAAAGGACACGCAGCAAATCTTCCTGCTGCTGTTCTGCATGTTAATCAAAGAACAAAAGACAAAGAAAATCACTTTCTGCTCTTGACTGAGTACGTTTTATAACTTTAATGGTAAGCATAAGTCTGTATTTAATTTTTACAACGAAGACTACAGAAATTAAAGTAATCAAATCTAAAATAACTGGATGTGTTATTTTACATTTGATTGCTTTAATTTCTGTAGTATTTCTTACCTGAATAAAAACTTACTTTATTCTTTATTCTATTGCACTTTATTCTATTGCATATATAGCGGACTCTGTTTTAATCATTCTCGGGGACTTCAATAAAGCAAATCTCTCCTGTGAACTGCCAAAATACATACAGCACATCACATGTCCCACCAGAGAAAGTAATATATTGGATCACTGTTACACAACAATAAAAAATGCATATCACTCTGTCCCACGAGCAAATTTGGGGCTCTCTGATCACTGCTTGGCTCATCTTATACCGACCTACAGGCAAAAACTGAAATCAGATAAACCTGTATTAAGGACCATAAAAAGATGGACAAATGAAGCAGAGCAGGATATACAAGGCTTGTGTGACCTCAATGATTGGAGCGTTGTTGAAGCTGTCATGCCACCCGATGTCTGGACGCGCTCACAGAGGACTGTAAATCTTATACGACAGTGTTCTGTGTGTAAGACATGGCACTCCTAACCAGGGACTCATTTAACCTTACACAACATGACACAATACCATGGTTCCTCGCAAAACTTACAGCCGTACGGTACAGGCCCAAAGAAGGATGCCACAGGAAAGGGGAAAATAATGTATTGCTATAAACAGGCTAAAATACACACGAAAAGCAGAGTCAGCGTGGCAAAGATGGAATATGTCTGAAAAAATAAGGAGCTCAGTTACACATTCAGGATCGGCCCTCGAGTGTGGAAAAGGCTAAATAGAAATCACCAAATTGACAAGACTACAACTCCCCCCAGCCTGTGGAGAATCAAAAAACACCTGGCAGACGCTCTGAACGAACAGGTCTACCTGAGGCGCAAACGCAGACAGAGACCCACTATCGGTCTATCAGGACAGGGTGATGAGTCTGCTTACAGACAAGAGGTTAAACAGCTGGCTGTTTGGTGCAGTTTTAACAACCTGGAGCTTAACACGCTCAGAACTTTGGAGATGATCGTGGACTTCAGGAGAAGCCCCCTGCTCTCCCCCCACTCTCCATCATGGACAGCACTGTGACTGCATTGGAGTCATTCAGATTCCTGGGCACCACAATCTCTCAGAACCTAAAGTGGGACACTCACATTGACACCATTGCAAAAAAGGCCCAGCAGAGGATGTACTTCCTTCATCAGCTGAGGAAGTTCAACCTGACACAGGAGCTGCTCAAACAGTTCTACTCTGCTATCATTGAATCATCCTCTGCACTTCAATAACTGTCTAGTTCAGCTCAGCTACCAAATCTGAACTCAGAAGCTACAGAGGGTAGTCCGGAATCTGCTTGAGAAATATTGGTACACCCCTTCCTACACTCAAACAACTGTATTCATTCAGAGTGAGGAAAAGGGCTGGAAAAATCACTCTGGACCCCTCACATCCAGCAAACTCCCTCTTTGAACTGTTGCCATCTGGTCGATGCTACAGAGCACTGAGCACCAGAAAGACCAGACACAGGAGAAGTTTCTTCCTCAGGCAATCCATCTCATGAACACAACAATAACTGTGGAACACACACTATAATACACTCATATACTTATTTATCTAACACACACACTCAATCTACATTTCAATTTGCACATAATATAACTGTACATACAAAACTGTCTATTGTAAAATACCTGCACACACAATTGTCAACTTATATATTTTTATTCCTTATTTACTATTTTTATTTTATTATCTGTTTTATTGTTCTGTCACTGTAATTCTGTTACACTGTGGAAGCTTCTGTCACAAAAACAAATTCCTCGTATGTGTAAACATACCTGGCAATAAAGCTCATTCTGATTCTGATTTGTGTTGTTGTTTGCCATTTTTGTATTTGTTCTTTTTTTATTACTGACTTTTTACTTGTGTTTTTTTATGAAAATGAAACTTTGCGTTGAAGAAAAGTAGATTTTTATTTGTATATGCTGTCAATTATAGTTCATAATAATAAAATAGTAATTGGCAAAAATCTGTATCGGCAAGTCGCACTTCCAAAAAAATCGGAAATCTGAATCTGCTAAGAAAATTGCAATCGGTGCATCTCTAATAAATACTGTATACGAGGTCAATGATCCTTGAAAGAGTTATCCACAACAACATCAAGCACTTAAACAGACCATCAGTTGAACTTATTAAAGTCCAATCAAACTTACATGGCCATGTCATATTTTTTAAAGTGACATTCTACTTAATTCTCAACTGAGCTGTTAATGCTCATTTTTAAAATTCTAGTTAATGAAAAGTCTGTTATCATTTACTCACCCTATTGTTGTTCCAATCCAAACCTGTTTGACTGTTTCTTCTGTGGAACACAGAGGAGGATTTTTGTGTGGGGTGTGTGTGTGTGTGTGTGAGAGTGTAGGGGTCGACCGATTATCGGCGCCGATATCAAGTATTTTTATGATTATCGTATCGGTCATTTTCAAAACAGATTCGCCAATAAAATAACTTAATTTTGAAACGCACTACTTGGCTCTGATGCAGCCTGTCAGAACACACCACTCTGTGGCCTAAAGCAATAACCGACCATCTGATTTGTTGGGAGTTACGAGTCCGACCAATCAAAGCGGAATTCACTCACTCCAAAAGCGCTTGCTAACTGAAGCTGCTTCAGTGATCACGCATCAGTTGTCTCTCAAAAGGTAAGGCAGCAGCAGACGTTGCTTCAGGATTGCAATAGATGGTCCAGCTACACTTAAAACGAGTACACTGGAGTTGGCAAAAACCTATACCAAAAGGATCTAGATTTCCGCGAATGGGAAACGTGGACGGAATCGAGAGGTAATCCAGGGTCATATAAATGTAGTTAGCGGTATGACCGCGGAATGTCATGGAATTGTCAAATTTGAATTAATCAAAAGTAGGTCAGTACGCTTAAATAGAGTCGCGATATGGACTATTATCTGTAAATATTAAGCCGCAAAAAATACTATTTAAATATGGATCCAGCATGCGTGTCTCCGTGTATGTAAATGGCACAGACGCGCAGTGGTGATTTCAGCTTCTGTCGTCTCACTACATGAGGACAAAATACATGCATGAACAACATCTCCAGAACTGCTCAGAGGGTCACTTCATGAGCATTTTACTGTTTCTTTTGAGTAAAACTATCATCATATCATATAGGCTACAGAAACTTAAGTTCCTCATGGCAACCCATCAAAATATAAATTCGGGTTAGCTTAAATAAATTATCAGAAATATATTACTGTGGCGCAGTATGATGTACATAATACTACTCAAGGATGAAAAGTTTTCCGTCGCTACGATGGATTTCCATCAATTGGAAAAAATGAGGGGAAAAGAAACATGTAGCACATTGTTGTTGTTCTGCCGGTGTTCTGACGATTTGTTGGTAGCATAATCTGATAGGTAGCATTATTTGTCAGAACACCAGCACACCAAAAATCATCCCCGCCACGGCTGCAGCTTCTCACTGACAACATAACGCCGCTCGCATCATTCACAGTCGGGTTATTAGCACAGAACACAGAGCATGGCTGAATTTCAGAGACGCAAGGATGGCGACTAATAAAAGAATCTATTCCAGCGAGGTTCCGCGCTTTATAACGCGAGACAGATGATGGAAAACTTATTTCATTTTGCACGTGCTTTTGAGTCTTGAGAACTCTAATTTTCTGTGCGCCCACAGATCGCGATAAGGAGAGTGACAGATTTTAATAATTATTCAAGGAGTTTGCAAATGTGATATTGATTTAATACAACAGTTCAATAAACACGTACTGCCTGATTTTGCTCTATTTCATCAACGAAAATAGTTCCAAATAAAGTAACAGCTCAGCCGCTGCGCATCTCTAAAAGCAAACACAGCGGTGTTTCATTCATAAATGAACTGCGCTTTTGAACGAATCTAGTGAGTCAGTGATACTTGATTACCCATTCATAAAGAAAAACAGTCATTGCTTTCATTCCTGAATGAATCTGCCATTCAAACTAATCAATTAATGAATGATTCAGTGATAAAAATCAGTGACTTACCACCACCTGCTGGCAGTTTTAGTTTCATTTTTAAAGTATGTTTTCTGTTATTTAAATCATTTAATATTTCTGTATTCAAAATTTTATTTAAAACATTAATCTCCACATGAATGTATGAATTTAATTGCACTCATGCCACCTCTGAGCCTCATTGAATGTCTGAAAATGTACCTACAAGTCAAGTTTGGTTCTTTTTGTGCACCTCTGTAGCCAAAATTGAATTTTTCATTAATACTATTTCTGATGGTAACTATTTGTATTATGGCTAGTTTCAGTTATAAGAGATGTGTTTTAAATAAGAAATTTTAAAAAAAGCTTATAAATATAAATAATTTGAATTTTACAGATGAAAGATGACTGCCATTGTAAAGTGTAAAAGAAAATCCCCTGTAAATCACTTCACCTCATATTAGGAAGGCTAATTTTTATTATTAGCTCAGAAAGGTGCTCGATAATTGTTTAATTAGGGGACCAAGCGCTCTTGAGTACAAGAAAACACTGCTCTTAAAACTGGGTGTGTGACAGGTACGGGACTGAGATGTGTTGGTACCGAAGGAAAAATTTTCAAGCTCAAAAATATATATTTTTTTGCGTTTAAACCCCTGACTACTACAACAATTATACAACTTTGGTTAAAGGAATAATAGTCACAATACGCTATTCTTCCAGTTTTAAATTTTAATGTCAACGCCATTTAAATAAAGAGTTTTGCACAAGAAAACTAAAGATGTTAATCTTTAAAAAAAAGAGTTACTGGGGGGTACTACACTCAACATACCACAAGAAGGAGGAGTTTTGGTAGAGCCCTTGTCATTCGTAATCTTTGACAGGTAAGATTTAAATTTTTACACCAGACTATATACGAGTTATACAAAATATAGTTATCCGGATACTTGATCGGTAATAATCGGGGTACTCGGGGGGGGGGTTTGCGACCTTGCAAAATACGCATTCGGGTCGACCACATAGTGTGTGTGTGTGTGTGTGTTTTACACACACAATGAAAGTCTTTGGGGTCCAGTGTTGTTATGGACACCGCTGACTTTCATTGTATGACCCAAAACAATTGAAACATTCTTCAAAATATAAAATCATATGGTCAGCATTTGCTGTAAATCGTGTAAGAACTGCATGACTGGAGAACACAGATAACAGCTGTTTCAAACTTTCAAAATTTTTAGAAGGACTGAAATTAAACGTTTGTTTCTACAGTGGCTAAAAGCAAACATGCTCACCAGTCTTCTAAAGTTTATTTAGTTGAAGAACTTGGTGTAAACTGACGCAACTTAAGTCAACAGAAAGAGAGAAGACTGTATTACAAAGGGATGGAACAAACATGCACAACACCCTGCTGCTAGCCTATGGGAGGGAGTTCACGTCGGCTTTACTGTACACTGTGTGCTTTTTTTCTGTCTTTCAAGACTGTTGCATAACAGATTGTACAATATGATCCCAGTGAGATCTTGGGTAAAAGCCAAGGCAGACAGTCCAAATTTCACTGTCAGAAATCCATTGGAGACCAGGACAAATGGCAATTAATTGGCCATTGGTGAGCAAGGTGGCAAAATTGTGCCAAAAATCGAACTGCGTTCAGTAGACTTTTATCAATTTCCCACACTAAGCATAGAGGAAAGATTTGCAGATTGTGTTTTATCACATTAAAAAAATGCACTGGAACACACTGGCTTGTGTTGAGACTGGGATGCCTGTGATTGCCATCAGACAGCTGTCATGTATTATAGAATGGTGTTTAGGGCTTTTGTGTGATAACATCCTCGACTCCTGTCACGTTTAGCCTCAAACTGCCTAAAAGAGAAAGCTTCATGCCCTTTGTTCTAATAGGGCGAAGAAAACAAAAAAACAATGTGCAGTATAACAGACCAGAAGATTACCAATATTTGCTATCGTAATGGAATAAAGGTTATTAGATTTTTGGTAACAAGTTACTCTTCTGAGGCAAATTTAGGCCAATTTGTGCCTTTTCAATAAAAGATTTTGAGTCTCGGTTTTAGAAAACTCATTTGAAAGTCTATAAAGGGACTTTGGGGCTGGAATTTATGCTCCCAAATGGCACAGATGACCCTCAGCAAAAATGGAGGATAAAAAGTGCCTAGATACCCAAAAGACCCTGTTTTTGCAATCCACACAAACTTACGATTTTTCTTTTGTCTATTATCCTCAGGCGTATCGGTGAAATCTTCAGTAGTACACTAAGGTCACTTGTCGGACAGTAATTTCTGCTGAGACATGATTCAACACCAAATAAGCTCACACTGCAAATTCTTAACATCAATTCACTCACCTGCTTGTTCCAAACCTGAATGACTCACTCTGTTCTGTAGAACACAAAAAGTGATTTTTTTAAGGAATATCCAAGCTCTTTTCAGTATAATGAAAGTAAATTGGAACTGGATCTGTCAAGCTCAAAAATTACAAAAAAAGCACCATAAAAGTGGTCAATATTACTAAGAAGCCTGAAATTCATTCAGTTTTCAACATTATTGATTGATTGCCTTCCTCTCTGAAGCTCTGACATATGTAAAAATAAATTTAAAAAAAATTATATGGACTACAACCATGATGCACAGATGCCATCTGACACAATCACAATCTAATATTGTTGGCTTTCATGTGTCTTGTGACTAAACACCATTGGTCTCATAAAGGCTTTTCACACTGCGCTTAACCCCGGATTCTCATTGTTTTAAACACTGCTTTTTATATTGATTTTTAGCCATTTTTTTGAGTTTGATAGAATTAGTCCCCATTCACTTTCATTATATGGAAAAAAGCCCAAGGATATTCTTCCAAAATTCATATTAACCAAGGAAAGAATTCCATTCAGGTCTGAAACAACATAAGGATGAGTAAATAATGACAATTTTCACTTTTTTGGGGAGCTCTGTTTACGTGGCCCACTCAGGGGTCATTACATTTTACTCTAGGATTGCTCCAAAAATCCCTTAAAGGGTTTAGTTCACCCCAAAAATGAAAATGAGGCGTGTTTTAGCTTCACCCTCACGAGCGCATGCCTAGGTGTATTATGGCACTTTTCTTCTTTCAGACGGAATCCCCATATCGGACGTCTAGTTAAAACGTTGTGACTTTGATCGTCAAGCGTCTATTTCACCAGCGGGGGGTTGCGATTGGAGTTCAGTCCAAAAGACGTGAAATAAAAAGCCTCCACTTCCAATAAAAAAAAGGTGTCTCCCACGACCGGGGTGAACCAATGCCTCCTGTGGAGCGAATCGAGTGTTTTTGTAAGCGAAAAATATCACATATTCAAAAGTAATAAATCCCTAATCTAGGCTTGCGCTCACTGTTGTTAACTAAGCAAGTTACAGGGAGGCATGAAGATATGAGGTCAGCGTTGCGCATGCACCGTTGAGTCTCGTGAAAACCAACGTTTTTTAACAGGAGCAAAGGAAGCAAAGTTACCTTACTTTAGCAAAGGAGGAGGGTGGCTAATCACGTAACCTATGGCTTATATCGAAATCCTCCTGACATTGTCTTCGCTTTAAACAAATCATCATTTGATATTCTAATTATGGGACCTGATTAGTTTATATTTTTGATCTCTCCGCTGGTTTCGCGTGCGTCACTTCTGAGCGGCGCATGCGCAAAGTCGAACTCATACGTCATTCCCCTGGAACTGCTTCAGTTTACAACAGTGAGCGCTAGCTAGATTCAAGTGATTATTACGTTTGAATATGAATATTTTCTTACAAAAAACGCATGAATTCGCTACAGGAGGCCTTTATTCACAACCCGGAGCCATGTGAGGCAAGTTTTATTATGGATGTGCGCACTTTATTTCACGTCTTCTGAACTGATGACAACCAACACCCAGACGAGTGAAATGATAGAGCTTGAAAGATCAAATACAATTTTTAATAGAACTCCGACTAGATTTGTCTGAAAGAAGAAAGTCATATACACCTAGGATGCCTCGGGGGTGAGTAAAACGCAGCCTAATTTTTGGGTGAACTAACCCTTTAAATAGCACCTGTCAACAAGCTCTGAGCTTTCAGAGAATAAGAAATCATCCTTGCAAAATACGGTAATAATTTCCGTGTCACAACGGGTGTAGTATTCGAAGAAATATAAGGGTTATTAGCGTCAGCTTGGGACAAACTAGCCTACATTTAAATCCATGCTCCTGCAGTAAAGCAGAAGCTATGGTGTGTGTAATGTCTGAATGACTTAAAGGGCTTTCTCGATTTTGTCTCAATGACTCACAGATGTTTTCTCCTCTGATCCACTCCAAGAATAAATATGAGGGCCTGCAGAGCAGAAGCCAGTAAAACCAAAACACAGACTACTGATCCTACGATATCCTCGGAGATGCAAAGAGACTACGGAAAAAATGATTGCATTTGATTCTGTGCATGCAACCTGCTTTACGGTAAACCGAATGCCATCAATTCAGATATTCCACATCTTTTACAGTTCAGTAAAATTCTAAATATTCAAAAAAAAAATTGATTTATGAAAGCTTCCAGATGTTGAGGTCAGTCAGTCAAATCTGCAGCAGCAGTGGTGGGTGGGGAAACTCCAGACCCCAAATAAAAAAAATGTCAATACAAGTTAATATCCTTTTGTGTTTGCTTGCTATATTTCATTACAGAAGGGTTGGCATGTTACAAGTTCCAGACTAATAATAACCAGCCAGGAAGGATATAACGTTTTTGATGGCTGTTCACCAAGGGGCAACCTGGAAAGAATTTAGGGAGTAAATGCTTGTTTTATTTGTGTTTGTTAGTTACTAGCCGTTAATACTTCTCTTGGAGGGTTTGTGTAAGGCGTTGTAAGGTAGTGATTTTTCTGTTCGCCACTCAGTATTTGCTCATGTGATACTACTTAAAGGGATAGTTCACCCAAAAATGAAAATTTGCTTATAATTTACTCATCTCAGGGCATCCAAGATGTAGGTGATTTGTTTCTTCAGTAGAACACAAATGAAGATTTTTAACTCAAACTGTTGCAGTCTGTCAGTCTTATGATGGAAGTGAATAGGAATCACGGCTTTGAGAGTAAAAAAAAAAACATACACAAACAACCAACTTAAAGCCCATGCGAGCGTGACAATTTACTTGAGTGGTAAAGGACGATACTAAACGATGCGGTCTGTGCAAGAAACTGAACAGTATTTATATCGTTTTTTTACCTCTGATGCACTGCAATGTCTGAACTGTCCTGAGCCCGTCCTCGACAGCCGGCGCGTGACGCTTCTTCATCTTCTTCGTCTTGCTTTACGGCGGATCAGACTTATAAGTGCATTACCGCCACCTATCTCTCAAATGGACTATTGACACTCTATCTACAATCTCAATTAGGAGTGTCAATGGTCAATGGACACAAATGGAGTGTCAATGGTCCATTTGAGAGATAGGTGGCGGTAATGCACTTATAAGTCTGTGATCGAGGCGATAGTAAAGTTAAATCCCCAGAAGGGAAGCTGGCTATAGCAGCACTTAAACGCCGCTTTTCATTAAAAGGTAAAGAACCATGATGGTCCCATCGTTTAATTTGTGTCCTCTTCAAGCCCTCCGGAAAACAAGGCCATTAAGAAAGCTGACAGGCACTTTAAGTGACAAGAGTCGAATCATTTCCTCATTAAGGCCTGCAAATTAAGCACTCCGCTCAAGTTGCTCCTGTTGAGATAAGTAAGCTTACATTTTTAATAAGTTCTGAGCGTCTCTATTTAATACGCAACCCTGAAACCTCAGAGGTTTTACGGAATGATTAGACTAACTCAGGGGCGGACTGGGGCTAAAAAGTGGCTCTGGACTTTCTGGCACAGAGCGGCCCACCACACCCGGTCCGCAACACACCACACCACACCATAAACCCACCAGATAACATATAACACAATTCAGAAATAAAAATGCTATCTTTTTTTTTTTATTACTGAAATTATTATAATTAACATTAAAGAATGACTGGCATACTTTTTTACATTATAATTAGTCATTTCTGGTTTATATGACAAATATTAAATAATTTAGAAGACTTTTTACACATTTTAGAGGGACACTTTAATATCACTAACGTTAAATACCTACCATAATATCAGTCCATATGACATAATGCTCTGCTTAAAAGACTTGGAATGTAGTGCAGAATGTGGACAATTTTTTATGGTGCCTTCTATTGGTCCTTCAGAAATCATTTAATATGCTGATTTTCTGCTCAAGAAATATTTCTGATTTTTATCAATGTTGAATAACAGTTGACAGTTGTGCTGCTGCATATTTTTATGGAAAATGTGACACATTACCATTTAGTCTAGGGTAATATTAAAAATATATATATGTATAAATTAATACTTTTATTCAACAAGGATGCATTAAATTGATTTAAGTGACAGTAAAGTTATTTATACTTATTACAAATTAATTATATTTCAAATAAATGCTGTTCGTTTAAACGTTCTATTCATCAAAGAATCATGAAAAAGTTGAAGTATCACAGTTTCCACAAACATATTAAGTGAAAACAGGTTTCTGTAAGCCTAATGTAAGCCTAATAATGAAAACCATTAGTAATTGCTTATTAACTGATCACAAATAATTACTGATAATAATTAGGCAGCAAAACAGCATATTAGATTGATTTAACAAGGAACATGTGACACTGAAGACTGTAGCAATGATGCTGAAAATTCAGCTTTGATCACAGAAATAAATTACATTTTAAAATATCTTTAATAGAAAACCAATATTTTAAATTGAAATAATATTTCACAATTTTTACTGTAGTTTTGATCAAATAAATTCTAACTAAATAGGCCTAAATAAAAAGTCTTAATTATTTCAAACATTTGATCGCCAGTGTGTATATAAAATAATGCATGAGAACTAGCAAATTATAGTATTTTTATTAATATATATCACTTTCCTAATCACAGCACTTGAAAGCTAAAGTCTTCAGATTTACAATGTTCTAGAGTTAGTTTGAGAATTATATTTTACTTTTTTTAATTTTTTTATTCTTAGACACGTGAAATTAGAGATTTACAAACATTCACTCTTATCTTATATTGTGACGAATAACGTAAATGGCATTAAGAAATTCAAAAAGGCCAGTAGTAGTTTGCACCCCTGAAAATTAATGTCTGTCATTTAGGATATTTTTTATCATGAACAGTTGGCAAATATTGCTGAATTGTCTCGTCATGTTTAGCTGCTTACCTCTTACCTCAGAGTCAGCTCGCATTCAAGTGGCGCACAACTCAGCTCCGTGAACAGTAAATCCTGCCTTCTACAGTTTGATTGGCTATTCAAACATTTTGACATTGACTAGCACTTTAGCCAGAGCACGCTAAATTAATTCGAATTTTTGACTCAAATGGGCTGCGCGGACCATTCGTCTGGGCCAATGGAGGAATATAGTCTACGTACAATTACTATAATTCATTCTCTATATATATTTACGCAATGGGCCAGCCCACATTGTACAGCGGCCCACTGGGAAAACTCCCGGTGCTCCAGATGGCCAGTCCGCCACTAACTGACTGAAAACGACTTATTCATGTTGGTGGCTTTTTCCCTCATACTCGCCGGAAATTATGACGCCCCCCTGAGTGGATGAAGATTTTCGTCATTAATCACTTGGCAATTGCTAACTAGAGTCTTAGACAAAGTGACGAGGTGTAGAGAGGGACACAAGGGCAGTCATGTCACATGGCAAAGCACAGCAATATACTACTGATTAGCATGAGCTAGAACACTTTGCTGTCACTCTCAACACCAGGAGGGAGGCAACAAAAGCTGTAGTTCACGGGACCTATTGACTTACAGCGACTAAGGGTAAAGCCTCCTAACCCATTACCATGCACGGGATGGCAACTGGACTCAATCAAGTTGAGGAGCTATAATAGAGCTTTCGTTGTTTTACGTAATTGGACGATCTCTGTGGCTGTCTGAGCAGGCACGTCGACATGTCGAGTGCTATTAAGAGTTTGAGGACTGTGAAAAATAATAGATCAACACTCCACTTTGTGAAAAGCTCACAACTGTGCAAAAACAGTTTGTCAATTAAAATGATGATGGAAAAAATGATTGCTGGTTCAGAACTGCAGCCATGGTCTAGACTCTAGACACATTGAGTGTGCAGGGGGAAATGGGTTCACATCTGGCCCACATCTTTTGCCCATAATTTCCCATTTTAGCTTCAAAATAATCTAATTAAAAAGGGCAAAAATAAATAAATAAATAAATAAAGGTGACATTTGCTCTTTTTCAATTTATAAATATAACAATATATTGATATTTATACATATAAAACCTTATAATTTTAAGCATACAACTAAATGATTCATGAATGTAAAAAAAAGTTTTTCTCAGTATAATAATAAAAAAAAGATTAGTTATATTAGAGCTTTATATTATACCTATATCAATAATTTGTTTAATTTAAATAATAAACAAAAAGACCTGTGTTATACATAACTAAAAAATAGCTTTATTACATTTTAAATATACAAAATTATTGATTTATATTTATAAAATATAAAAAATGCCGGTTAGTTGAGTTGTTTTTTCATGTATAAAATATAAATTGTATTTATATTTATACATGTATGAACATAGAAAAATACCTGGTTAGTTTAACTATGGTATGAGTTTGGGGCAGGAGTCTATTTTCCTGATCAATGACATACAGGGGGAGTGTCTGGGAAAACCTGCTTGAAAACAGTCATTATATTTGCAAAGAAATCACACACATCACCTTTAAAACAGGAATGCTGAGGCTGACATACATCTTTAAACAGCAAAGGCTTTAGAAACTGCTGTCAAACGAGGTCTTTGACCCCTGTCATCTAAACAGATCAGTGTAACTCTACAGATCTTGTCCTTGAAAAGTGCTGAGTGTGTCTTGCCAGTACACTGGCTGCACAGAAGCGCTGAGTCCACCGAAAATGGACCAGTGTTTAAGAGAAGGCCAAAAGAGTAACTATCTCTTCAGTCACCCAGAAAAGAAATCCTAATACTTTTCTCCTTCTCACAGCATGACCGTCACACACTCAGCGATGGGTAGGAGAAAGCAGTCAGACTGTGAATCCCCTGGACCTCAGGGTCACATCACCGTCCATTTCATTAGGGCTGCAACAACTAATCAATAAAATCGATTATTATCGATTATGAAAATCATCGACAACGATTCTCATTATCGATTAATCGGGTCTGCCCACAGTGCACGTCCAACGGAGTTTACATACTTGTCCAACTTCAGCCGGTCGCGTCAAATTAAAGCACTGAATTACTTATTTCTATGGACAAAATGCATCTAAAATAGTGGCGGAAACAGAATGAGATGCTGCAGGAGAGTTACGTGATCCAAGCTGACCAAAGCATGAGAATTCTTTATTTTAAGCTTTAAGCTACTGCATTAGCGTAATGTAATGGCACCCTGTCAGGTGCTTTGACAGATGCGTGTGCGTCCTCAGCGCAAAAACACTTTCAGTTAACAGTCATATCCTTATGTATAAAGGTCACAAATTCACACGAGCATTTCCATTTTTGCATAAAGGCCCATCCTGACAGTCTGTGTTAAGTTTAAATCTTTACTGAATGAGTGCGGGCGCGCTGCATGCGCGTCGACAAGCCGGAAACAGACAATTAATAATCAGACGCAAACAAACATTCATTGTACTGAAAATATTGTTTTTTTTGAAGTTAAATAAATGTTTAAAGGTCAACATGCATTGCGCATATTTTATGAGAGTAGGAACTGTAAGGGGATAACAGCGTGTAATTGTCTGAATATAAATATCAGACGCTTCAAAACCGCCTTTAACGGGATAAAGAAATGACACTAAGCCCTATTCGGAATCCATGAGTTTTATCACTGAGGTGATACGTAAATTGATTTTTACAGACGTCCATATGAGAAACAATTACCATCCGAATTGGGCTATAACGTGACTGTGGTCAAAGCGAACACGTGTTCCTGCAGAACATTACTCTTACCTACTGTGATTTTATTCGTCTTTATCATCTTTATTAATATTTAAATTTTTAATGCAGAGATTTAAACTATATTCACTATATACAATGCTTAACAAATTTATGTAAGGTTTTTAACAAATTATGGTTTGTGCCACTGTTGCTCTAAACTAACAGTACTGGTGATTACCAAAGTCATTTTTTAGCTTTCTGTATGGGTTCCAATATGCATAAGCTCTTTAGTAACCGTAGTAGGCTGTTTCTAATTCTATAATATAATTATTGCTGTTATCTATTAAAGAAAGGCAGAGAGCTTATAGTGTTTCCTTTATAGGCAGGTGTCTAATAAAATTGTGAAGGAAAAGTCAGTTGGAACGTTTGTTTTACGTGACATTGGGCAGCATGTGGAATGTGTGTTTTGTCATAAATAAAAAGAAAATAGTTTGTTTTAATCGGATTAATCGAAAAAATTAACGCCCAACTAAATCGATTATCGCAAAATAATCGTTAGTTTGCAGCCTACATTTCAAGAATCTGTGTAGTAGTTCCCAGATATTTTCTGAGGGTCTCCGGAACTTTCATGGGACAATTCTGTCTGAGAACACCACACTGGAACGCAGAAGACATGTTTAACAGGGGCTGGTGCGAAAAAGGCTGCAGAGGTCAGATGCCTCCGATTGGCCCTGAAGTTCGATCCTGCTGATTAAACTCCAGGACATCTACAGCACATCACAGTCTCAGCAAAAGGTGAAAAGAAATGGAGTTGAACATTTGGATACTTGGAGAAAAAATGTTTGTTCAGACAAATAGGTTGGCAAAGTCATATGACTGAATCAGTACTCAAGATAAGTATTTTAAAACAAACACAATTACATTGAAATGCTGAGAAATTAATAAACAATCAAACAAATGTAATTGTTTTGAATTTTGTAAAAGATATACAGGTAATATACATGCAAAAAATATAGGAAATTAATATAGGCAAAAAATTAATTGTATATTTAATATAACATGTTATTCTACAAGGGAGAATTCACAAAAAAATACAAAATTACACCCGAGAGATGATTTACTCACACTCAAGCCATCCTTTGTGTATATGACTTTCTTCTTTCAGAATAATACAATTGGAGTTATATTTAAAAATGTCCTGGCTCTTCCAAGCTTTATAATGGCAGTGAATGGGGATCGAGATTTTGAAGCACAAAAAAGTGCATCCATTCATCATAAAAAGTGCTCCACATGGCTCCGGGGGGTTAATAAATGCCTACTGAAGCGAAAATATCCATATTTAAAACTTTATGAACCGTAATCTCTTGCTTCCGCTAACTGTCGTATGCACGTTCACAAGACAGTGTCCTACATCATCCACGTTCCGGCCGATGATGTAGGACGTAGGCGTAAGGTTTTTGGGTGAACTATCCCTTTAAGTAATTTATTTTTAAGGGCCTGTAAAAAGAGCTGTGCACAATTCTACGGCAATAAATGACTTTTCAAGAAAAAACCTCTACTAATGTGACCCTTGGTGGCAACCAGGTTACATAACACCTTTCCCACTGAGTATCCTGTGGCGAGCAGAGCACGAGCATCCAGAGAGTGCTGCACATATGTCTTATCAGACTGAAGTCATGCTGATTAACAGTGGTGCAAAGAAAGTTCAGATGCCTTTATAAATGAATTCTTACCGAGACACAAGGCTGAAAACTGAGACAAAGCAGGAGGATGCCATCAATCTCACGCACCTAGAAAAGTGTAGATCAACTCTGTCCATCTTTTAGGGTTACGCAGCAGGAACTGGATGATTAGGTCTATTTTTTATATCCCCAGAAACCTTGAAACCTAGAGCCAACCTAAACTTTTGACTCCGCTAGAAAGAGCAGACAATCCCTGCAAGCTGAATAGAGCTCTCAGCGTCTTTATCAGTAAGCTTTACATTTTGTATTGACACTATAAAAAACTCCTCAAGCATTTGAAAAATATACAGTATACAAAAACAAATGTATGCATTGGCTTGCCATACATCACTGGGAGAAAATCAGATAGAAGATAACATTTTTGGCAAATGAAAAGGCTGCCATGCTTGACTGGGGAAATGATGAATTGTTGTTCTAACAACAGTAAAATTCACTGAGCGTAAATGTAAAGCAATATAATGCAAAGCAAAAACAGAGCAATCTTGAGAAAAATGACAGATGCAGCAAACAAAACCTGCTAGTACTGCAACTCTGAATATTGACCTATAGAACAGTTTATTGCTCAAAGGTCGACTCAGGACTTAATGAAGTATTCAGTTATATGTCATTTAAAATCAATATGAAACATATATCATATATGATACATGAAAATATAAATGAAAACAATCAGCATCATACAAACTAGGCAAAATGTTTTGTGAAAGTAAATAGGAAAAATCTGTACTTTAAGTATCCACTTTATTGCAGATGTTAAAATGTTCCAGTATAAATCAGTATATATAGCAATAAAACAGTTGTGTATAGTATAGCTCCAATTATTTGATCTTGGAAGATTTAGTCAAATTGTACATATTTGAATCCCCATTGGAAAGACTTGAGATTACTGCGGAGAAATCTAGGAACTTAAGACCCCATTTGATCTCCATTTAATCTCACAGCTGTCTCTGAAAACATATCTGCAATATTAAAGCAATCTCATTTGTGATTATTATTCTGCAGATTTTGCTTCATGAGCACTTACTGTTGGCTGGGTTTAAGGGGATTAAGTTCTAACTTGTGTCACTGTACACAACAGGAGAGCAAAGAACATTCATTTCAAGTTCAGTCATTGTGTCCTTCTGAGACCTTAGATACGCTTTGTGTCTTCCAGTGAGATTATTAATGGACAATGTGTGACAGTGATGTGACAGCCATGTCAAGGAACAGAAATGAAAAGCTTAAATGGCTAAAATGTGAACACAAGGGGAGGCATGTTCACCACCGGCAGTCTCGCCAACAGCTGCATGAAGACTGTCCTTTCCACTTGCTTTTCAATAGTCGTCTTGTTGTCCAGGCCCTCAAAGGCATCCTTATGTAGTGTTCTAGCAGCACAACAACTGCTGAGGGAGTGGACAGACATTTGAGAAGGGGTTTAGAATATCACTAGTGCTTTTTACACTATGCATTTAAATTGTGTAAGCCTGGTAAGGACAGATAAGATGACCATTTCTCTGACCACAAAAGCATTTGGCATTAGCATTCCTGCAAATTCGCTGTCTGCCATGGCTGCTTTGAAATATATTTTAAATAATGTAATATAACGTAAAGATAGTGGATACTGACACATTTTCTATGTTGCATTTGGCAGCAATTTTTTTGCACAGCAAGCGAAAGCCCACCTTGGTATATGTGTGGATGACGTCCAAAAAAAGTAAGTATACATGCGGCTTTTAAAAAAAGTAACACAAATAGAGACAGTGATTAAACTAGCTATCCGAACATGCTGCACAAATAATCTTAAATCTTCAAAACATTCCAAAATGCAACTTAATCTCCTCCATCACAGCTATGCGAGCACTGCCCTCTCCATATATGTTCAGAGGGACCATCAACACATGCCGACAATCAGTTCCTCTACCACAGACCAGCTTGCTCTCATATTGCTCTCACAGTCGTACAATCTTTGTGAACTAACACTGCTAAGTGACGTCTTTAGAATATGGACTCTGCTTACACAAGTCTAGACAAATAAGCCATCCAATTCTACGTGTATATGGACTCCAGTCAAGCGGTCTGAAATATATGATTGCTTAAAGATGCCCAGAATCAATAAAAGTGCTTTATTAGAGTACAAAGATAACGAAAACTGCCGGTATGAAAAAAACAGAAAATTGTGGTACTAATGAGAGATGCTTTTGAATAGGTTGTTAGTAAGATTGCTAGTAAGGTTAAAATTGATCAAAATTCATATACAATGTGTTGCTATTTAGTAGGGGTGGGGGAAAAAATCGATACAGCATAGTATCGCGATATTTTCCGCGGCAATAATGTATCGATACACGGACATCAAGTATCGATCTTTTATTATACTATTTGGTAGAATAATCAAATCAATTTCTTTACAATCCAGTTGAGTTTTTTTTCTGGTGAGGTCAGCTGGGTCACCTTCAGCATGCAGTAAGTTAGTAAAATAAAGAGGGTGGCATCTCAGAAAATGTTATCAGGAAAGCCCCGTCCGCGTTTAAATTGGATGTATGGACTTACTTCGGATTTGTAAACAAGGAGGGGAAGTAGGGGCAGACCGAAAAATATAGGCTAATATAAAATAAATTATATTAATCTTTGTTAATGTTAGTTAATGAAAATGCAGTTGTTCACTGTTAGTTCATGTTCATTCAGAGTGCATTAACTGTTAACAAGCACAACTGTTGATTTTAATAATGCATTAGTAAAATATTGGAATTAACATGAACTAAGATAATAAAGGCTGAACTATGTTCGTTCTTAGTTGATATCTAAAGTAGTTAATAAGGTTAACTAATGAACCTATTGTAAAGGTACCAAATTAATATATATTCTGTCCATTTTAGTGTTTCACTTTCAGTAAGTAAAAGTGTGTTATTTTATTGGCTGTGTTTTTTATTCAGTATCATTAAAATTGAGTTCAATTAAAAACTCTTACAAAATTACTTTATAATATTTAATAAAATAATAAATAATCATTACAAAGCATTTTCAGTTTCGGTTTCGGCCAAGTGCATCCAGAATTTTCGGTTTCCGTTTCGGCCCAGAATTGTCATTTCGGTGCATCCCAAAATGTAAGACTTAATGTTTTATTTAATTTAATTTCAATTTAACAGTAATTTACTTTCAAATACCCCAATTGCTGAAGGATCTGCACAACTTTTTAGAACAATTTCAAGTTGCACTGTTCAAAATACCAGTAGTAGCACAGCAGTGCATACCTGTATACATTTAATTAAGGTGGACTAGATTAAACTGTAATACAAATAGTTGAGTTTGCCAGGTGCATACAAAATTTATGACAGGTTTTCATGAAAGTGTTGGCCAATTTGTCTGCTTGACAATCCCATTTTGCACTGCAAAAATAAAACTGAAGTGAGATAAACAAAATGAGAAATGTTTCTTTTTAGTTAAAACAGATGTTGTCAAAGCTTTCCTTTGGGGACATAATTTGAAGTTGAAAAAAGGTAATATGTAATGGCAAATGGATTATTCGCAGATATAGCAATATATTAAAATCGCAATATTATTGTAGCGTCTCGACCAATCTGACACACTAATTTTAGTTTGATTTAACAAATCAATTATTCATTAGATTAACAAATCGTCACCGTCCCCTCACTCAATAAACTGGATGCCAGAATTTCTGCAAAACACCAGGCCCCCTGATCCCCATGACAACTAATCATGATATCACTGGTTTATGACCCCCCCAGGAATGTGAGTGGGATAACCCACTCATTGTCCCCATAGGAAAGGCAGAGTAGAAATGGACTTTTCTACTAATTAATTTATAAGAAAACCTTTCTTTGAATGAACACACATTTTCTTAAGGCCATTGTGTATATTATTGCTGTTTTGTATTAATCTGTTGTATTATAGAATATTTTATACATGCTTACGATAAACCACTCATTCAAATAACCTTACATATACCGTGTTTAGTATCTATGAATTCGCCTTCTGATGATCTAAACGAGAGTGTATAGTATATGTTGGTACATAGGCAATTTATATTAGTGTCCTGAGAATCTTTAGCAATTTCGATTCAAGTCCAGATACTAAGTTACCATGTTTCCACACAAAGAGCAATAAACTCCACAGGATCTCAAAACGCCCAATTGGGATTCCGGCTTTTCTCATTGGATAATCCCATCTTGAGAGGCGGGGATCTTCTATGACCTTAAAGCTGACACACCATGTGACCTGCCCAGTCGGTGGTTCAGTCAGAGGCTAAGACGAAGATGTGAGAAAACGCTTCAGGATAAGCATTGTGCCAGGCCTTTCTTCGGCCTAGTCCTTTCCATTTATCAAGTGACTCTGACTCAAACTGGTTTTTTTCATCAACTAATTTCAGCAAGATCTTGGGCCTTAAGATTTCATCAGGAATCTCTTTCAGACAGCCGGGACTCGCAAGTATCAAACTTAGTCTTATTAATTGCTGCATTAAGTATCAGTTACACCTTTTAACAAGGATGTGTTTGAAATCAGAATCTGACGTATCCCTCAGGTTTAGATATGCTGAATATGCAAAGTGTTCCATAAAAATTCATTCTTTATGCCTCTTTCTATACTGAGTTAAACTTTAACCCTTTCCTATACCACCCGTATGTGGGGTGTGTGTGTGGTTTTGTGTATGTGTATGTGTAGACCAGTTTATGTGGGTTATGTAGGATGTTTAGACAGGTTTATGTGTTTATGTAGTATGTTAGACTAGTTAAGTGTTTATGTAGTAATAAAACATTACTTGTATCACACTGACGTGTCATTGTTTGCTCATAACCGGAGTCAATAATCATGCTGATTTACGTTACAAACTTATAGAATTTTACAGTAAGAAGGTTATTTCCTTTAACAAGGAAATTAACGTTCTTAGAATTGACAAGACCGTTGACCCTGAGAGGTCAGCTAAATATCTACAGCGATCTAAATATGAATAGTTAATTATAACTAGTATGGTTAGTGGATTCAGATTGCCTTGGGGTTTTTTTTCAATTTGAGCTGATTCGTTACATATTGTATCGCGACACAAGTATCGTGATAATATCGTACCGTGAGGCCTCTGGTGATTCCCACCCCTACTATTTAGCTATTCAACATTTAGGGGTGTAAAAGGCACTGGCAAATTTCTAAATAAAATAAAATAAAAATATAAATAAAAAATAAACTAAAATAAATAAATAAAAAACAAATCTGAATTGTTAATTGTAAGGAACTTGAAATGTAATGAGATTAATAGATGGCAAATTTCATGTATGCAATTATCATTACATTTAATTAAATATTTTACACTTTTCTCTGTAAATACACACATACATATACTTCTTTTCATTGTTTTTTTTTACTGTAAATGTAACTAATTTAGTGCATTTTGTATATTTTTAAATAGACCCTTTTAGGGCCGATGTCACAATTACGTCACAGCGCTAACTGGAGGCAAAACAAAGGGGAAACTGGAGGCAGCCAATTCAAACCAGCGCAGATTCGGCTACAAAAGGAGCTTAAAATTTCATCTTATTGTGATGTTGGGTGCCAGAATTGACGTAGTACAGGCTCCCATTTTAAATTTTAAAGCATACCTGCTGCCACCGCCAGACAAAAAACCGACAACAGCTGTGGTTAAATGCGATAAAACGAGTGGACTGGACAGAAACGATCGTTAAAAATGCTTGCGTTTGCAGCACACACTTCTTGTCAGAAAAGGTTAAATAAAGTATTGTCTTTTGTTGTTATGGGCGCGTCTACAGATTTCTTGCAATATTTCTATGTTTCTAGCATCTCACGACTATGTCGTGTATGAAAATGTCTGTGTGCATGTGTGTAAAACTACAAACTGACGATTTATATGCTTAATGATCTGTATTTGTATATACATTGTGACTGATTGTGGCTGGAAATTTTAAGAACGTGGTAAGAAAAAAATTATCAAATACAGGAAGTTCAAAATTGGTTTCTGGAATTTTTATTTCTAGAAAATATTCACATCTTAATATAAATGTAATATATGTAAAGGTATGTAATGTCACTGTAAACTTACATAATTTACAGGAGGTACACTCTTAAAAATAAAGGTGCTTCAAAAGGTTCTTCAAGCGATGCAATAGAAGAAACATTTTTGGTTCCAGAAAGAACCATTCAGTCAAAGGCTCTTTAAAGACCCATCTCTTCTACCTTTTTGTAATCTGAAGAACCTTCTTTTGCCACGAAGAACCTTTTGTGAAACAGAAAGGTTCTTTATGGAACCATTTAGACAAAAAGGTTCTTCTATGGCATCGTGAAGCACCTTTATTTTTAAGAGTGTATAGATTTTAAAATAACTATTAGTATCATTACATGACACATATATCTTCAAATAATATATCCATCACATGGATGTTTAAATTTTTTGTTATTTTGGGCCAGTTCACTCTAAGGTATCGTAAAAATAGTGCCTGCTGTAAATGCAATATATATGCATTTATGGACTAGACAGTACACAGGGAGTTTATTCCTAGATAATCGAGGTAACGGATAATCTATTAAAGGCAATACTACAGTATCAAGAGATAATAAGATGATCTTCTTAAAATAAACAAAATAATTTGTTTTCTTGAAAAATGTGTTTTACCTTTTATTGCTCATATTGCATAATTAATAACCGTGAAAACTAAACCCATGTAATGCATTTAATTGCCAAATTACATTCAAAATGCAAATACAAATATATCAATAAAAAAAAATACAAAAATACCAAAATCTATTTCACCATTACTTTACAAAAAGGTTAAACAGTACAATAAAATAAGGCATAAATCAAAATAATAGTAATAATAATACCTAAACATTGCATTTGTCGTGCAACTTAACTTTCAAGTTTTAGCCTAACTAAAGCTCAAGCATGCCATAAGCGTTTACTGTCTTCTTGGAAGGCTTTGGGGCTTTTGTGAGAGGCAAAAATTAATGAATAGGAAGGTAACTTGGAACAAGAATGAGAGTTCATACACAACTTCTATCACATTTTTCTGCAACATGAAATTAGAGTTATTTGAGAATAAACCCTCTTAAATGTCCCTATAATTACTGGGTGTGTGTGGTGTGTGTGTGTGTGTGTTTGTGAGATGTGTGCGTGTAAAACTTGTTTTTGATATACTTCATATTCTGTGT
The DNA here is from genome assembly GCA_018155175.1 of Sinocyclocheilus anophthalmus. Classification (NCBI taxonomy): domain Eukaryota; kingdom Metazoa; phylum Chordata; class Actinopteri; order Cypriniformes; family Cyprinidae; genus Sinocyclocheilus; species Sinocyclocheilus anophthalmus. The sequence goes on from JADLZN010002979.1 coordinate 96,013, forward strand.
GCAGGTCTGTTCACAGCAGTGATAGAAATTAATCATTTCATAATCATCATTAATTCATTTCAAGTTTTATGGGCATTTTTAACTTTAAGCCATTTTTTCTAAAAGTGTACACCATCTTTTGAGTCAAATTCTTACATTAAATCAGTCAATTAGAATAAAAGACATTTGGGCTGTTACCAAATGATATCAGTATCAAAATTCATCTTTGCAATGCAAAGGAAACACAGAAGCTGCATGGGATGAATTTCCCACACAAGAGGGACATGAATGCATTTAACCTGTAGTTACAAATGCATAAATAATATTTTGTTATTTTAAACATAAAACACTGAATACTGATATTTAAAATTATTTAAAAAAAAATAAGTTTCCGTTTTTATAACCATTTCTTACTATGTGTTAGTAATTTGTTGTTATTTTAGCATGTGTGTTTGGCTCTGTGTTATTTTTTTAGGATTACTGATAAATTAATGTAGTTTGATTTGTATTAGTTGTATGTGTTATTTATTTTAACTTTCGTTCAATTATGTCTGAATTTATTATGTCTGTATAGGTCTTTTATTACGTTTTTAGTTTTATTTAATTGGAGTTATTTTAATACTTCAACAAACTAAATGGAAATGAAATAATATATATATATTGAATTTATAAATATGTATATTATATATATTATATAATATATATATATATATATATAATATATATACTAGATATATTTATATATATAGTCTGTGTGTGTATGGTTGTACATACACATATGTAGTTGTTTATTTTGTGTTTGGTTTAGTGTTATGTTAGAATCATTATTATACTCTTTTACCTTTTGTTCTTTAATATTTTGAAGTGTTTTTAGCTTTATTTTTTTGTTTTCATTTAAATGTTAAGTTTTGAAATTTGGTTGTATGCATTTGTCAGGGTTATTTAATTTCTTTATTTTTGAAATGTGTACAGGTAGTATTTATAAAGTTTTAGCTTTTAGTTTTTGATCTGTTTTAATACTAAAATTGATTGCTTCTGTTGTCCTCATTAGTAAGTCGCTTTGGATAAAAATGTCTGCTAAATGAATAAATGTAAATATCAAAGCATGATAATATATACATTTCTTGGTGAAATTAAAACCGCCAGTAGGTGGCAGCATGTCACTGTTAATAAGTGATTCATTGAGATTGAACCGAATCATTTAAACGGTTGATTCATTCGGGAACGAAACGCTGTCATGTTGCTCAGAGACAAAAAACAGCGCTGTGACTGTGTTTGGATTTTTTTTTTTTGGCAAAATAAAGCAAAAACAGGCAATTTAGTGTCTAAAACATAAGTCTCATAATATTACCTTTTTGTTTATTGAACTGTTGAATAAAATCACATTTGTAATAATGCTGATTTTAGAGGTGAAAACTGGCACTCTTCGTGTGATATTGACTAACTTTCTTTCTGTGGTATTTTCATGCACAATGGCATTTAGTCTTTCACAAAACATAGCTAACGTAGGAACATTATAACTACCCACCATATTGAAACACCATATCAGGTGTGCGTCAGTAAAGGAATAATGATACGTGGGGAAAACACGGTGTTCCGTTTGTAGTTAAGTAAAGGACTAACGAAGCCTTAGGCCAATAATTTGCCCAATGATTTTGTATTCGAGTTACCGAGGTATTGAGGAATCGTTCAGCCCTAATACACCCATATTAGAATTAGATTAGGGGGGTACGAGGACACTTACCAGAGCCGAGACGAGAAACGAGGACTGGGTTAACGAGGAACGAGACGATGACGAGATTTTTAGACTTTTTTAAAGAAATCCTCAATGATGAAATATATAGGGAAAAATATTCAACTGAAAAACACAAAATGCGCAAAACCGTAGGTTGCATTTAAATCAACTTGTACTTTATGAAATTATCTATTTTAATACATTTTATGAAGTAATAAACAACATGTAAACACTGCAAAATATTTTGCCACAAACTGACAATTTTCCTCAAAAATAATTATAAATAGTATAAATAAAAATAAATAAAACAACAAATATCCCTTTAAAGTGGAAGTGAATCAGTCAGTCAAGTTTACATCATTTAGTATACTGATTTCCACTTTAATAAAAAAATATATAATAAACACGATTAATGTATCCATTTAAAAGAATAAAGCAGTGGTTCCCAAACTGGGGGGCGCGGCAAGGCTGAGGGATAGTTAGGGCCCTATGAAATCAGTTTTATTTCCAACAAATTCCATAAATTTTTTTCCAAATTCCGTTTTTTTCCATTTGAGTTTTTCTGGATTCCGTTTTATTATTTTTTTTTTCATTAAAATTTTTTTTTTTTTTTCTCGACTCCTTTTTAATAGTTAAAATAACATTTTATTAATTAAAAAGCATGTCTAATTAAAATCATTAAACTTATACATTTTCACATCAATTTATTAAAAGTTTAACAAAAATTACATGTTTAGGGCCCAAAAATGTTTTATTTTTTCCAACCTTATATTTTATTGTTACCAAATTCTGTTTTAGCATGTCTTATTATATGAATGCATAAAACAACTTAATTTATTATTTTTTTTTCTTAAAGTAGCCTTATGAATTTTTTTTCTCTCAGAAATTCTGTGTTGTGTATTTATTTTTTTCTGGTTATCAAATGAAGGCATAAAACGTTGTTTTAATTTATCATTTATCTTTTAATTATTTAAAATTGAGCAAACAAGATTTTTTGGCAAACAAAGGGGATTTACAATTAAAATGATTCTTAAAAATAATGTTTGCTTCATTTAGTATTAGAGTAGTAGTAGTAGTAGTAGTCTATGTACATTCTACTGAAAAATAGTTATAGGCACAATGTCTTCAAATCAAACCAGACTTTTATTTTTTTAACGGGTTGCCGTGAATACCTTTACAGTTCTGTGTATGAGATATGATGCTAGTTTTACTCAAATCAAACGCAAAAATGCTCATAAAGTGACTCTCAGAACAGTTCTGGAGATGTTGTACATGTATTTATGTTTTCATTTAGTGAGACAGCAGACGCTGAAAACCCTGCGGGTGTCACGCGCACTTCAGTATGTGTGTAGTAAACAAAACAGTGCGTCTGCTGCGCTAGGCTGGGATATTGAAGAAAAATGCGATATGCGATAACTAATTAAATAATGCGATATTTGATATGCGATACAATAATGTTTAAAGTGCCACATGCTCAGATGAAGCAGTTTTACTCAGCTGTTGCTGAGTCAGTTCTGTGAACTTCTATAACTATCTTGTGTCATATATATATGGTTATTTTTTTATGTATCAAGAGCTCCTGTAAAACCACAACAAATTCCTTGTGTTTGCGCACACTTAAGTGGTGAATAAAGCTAATTTTGATTCTGATTCTAATAAGAAAGCACCCTTACAACAACTTCTGAAAGTGAACGGTATGTTTTATCAAGCGTTACTAAAAATGTCATTAACATGAGTTAGGAACTGAATAGATAAAAAGGGGAAAAATAAAAAAAACTGCTTAGATATTTGACGCTTGGAATTCAATATGCATGATTTATTAATGTAGCTACAAAAGTTATTTAAGTAAGAACCAGTGACGTGATTTTCTCTGTGGCTTTTGTTCATGGCCCCAATATGCAAGCTGTAGCGATATTGAATTATTGCGATAGATAACATTTGCGATATTTTGATAATTTCGTATATTGTTACAGCATAGTCTCGCCATCATACACAGAGACACGCAGAACTTGCAGGATTAATATTTAAATAGTATTTTTGCGTTTTAATATTTACAGATACTAGTCCATATCACGATTTAATTGTAATGACCTACTTTTGATTAATTCATTCAAAATTCTACAAATTCCGTGACATTCCACGTTAAACTGTGAATTCAGTTTTTATGACTGGATAAAGACTACACTGCGTAATTTTCCCATGATATTGCTTAATATCGGTACTGCGATATTGCGCTTATCGCGACAGCCCTACTCAAAAGTCTTGTGAACAAACGTTCTGTATGTGTTTTATGGCCTTATTTCAGTGACTTAAAAAAATTTGTTGGTCACTAAGCACGCATAAACGTTGTTTTCTCAAAAACACAAACATGTACTTTCATGCACATGTTTGATTGTAGCCCAGTTTGTGCTGAATACAGTGTTATCAGACTTTAGCCATTAAAAAAATTAAGATACTGAAAAAAAAAAAACAAATGTCAGGGCATGCCAAAACTACTCCAGGGCCCCAAAACACCCTCAGAACCCAGAAGGTGAAGATGGCAAAAACTTGGCTGTCAGTGTTTCAACCTAATGTAGGTTATGGTCAGTGTTTTGACTGCTGAGAATTGTTTACAGTTGTGTTTGTGTTGTCTTAAATGTTTAAGATTTATATATAACAGTGTTTTCTCCAAAGATTTACGGATTTGGGGGAGGCGGGGGGGGGGGGCGTAACGATTACAATTAAAACATTGAAGGAATATTGTAGGATTATTCCTTAAAAATAAGGTTTTAATTTTTAGTAGTAATAGTAGCCTATTACGTACATTCTAATGAACAATAGTAATATATTTCTGCTGCAATATTCATATTAAACCAGACTTTTATTTTGACGGTTTGTCGTGAAGACCTTTGAGTTTCTGTGTGTATATGATATGACGATAGTTTTTCTCAAATGAAATGGTCAAATCCATGAAGTGATCTCACGCAGTTTGGAGAGTTGTTCAGTATTATGTCCTATTAGTGAGACGGAAGACGGTTAATATCACCTGAAGCGTCACGCGCGCTTCAGTACAAGTGGTAAACAAAACAACATGTCTGTGCCATTCATTGACACAGAGACACGAAGAATTCATATTTAAATAGTAGTTTTGCGGCTTAATATTTACAAATAATAGTGGGAGTGGGAGTGTGCGCACGTTTGTGTGTGCGCATCGGGGCGGAATTCCGCTGTGCGCGAGAGCACGACCATGTAACGTAGAGACAGAAATAACATGCCGTCGTGTAAATAAGATATGTAACATAAGGCTATTTAGTTTGCTTATGAAAGAACAAGGTATAGACATGTTTTATAGGAAAGGTAACTTTTTAAATGACTTCTGTTGTGATCTGGGGCTATAGAGAAAATATAATTAAATAAAATTAACTTGACCTTCAAAGGGGGCGGGGGGTGCCGTTGGGGGGGCAAGCCGCCCCTTAAGGTCATGTTGGGGAAACACTGTAAATTGTTAATTTAACGGTATTAAGATACTGTAGTTATTTTTTAATTTGTCATGACAGATGTTTGCATCATGACCGCTTTATTAAAAAAAATGGCCACAATGTCTAAGAGGTTTTAAATAAACAGTAGCATACAGTAGCAACAAACTGTTGTATAACTATTTTTTATTTTTTTTATTTTATATATATATATATATATATAAAATTTAAAAAACATTATCTATATGTATAAAAACAGTTCGTTCTGGTTCTCAAATCTGATTGGATGAGAACCGTGAAATATTGTACTGGTATCGCTACAGGAACGCCCTTTCGCAATTTTGTATCAATCCGCTTGTTCTAGCCGGGTCTATGTTGTTTTCTAATTATTCACTGAGCTAATCGTAGAGCACGTTAGTTAATATAAGAAGAAACGTCAAGCTTCGCGGTCTCTCTCTCTCTCATTTGGATGCACACGGCTTCTTTTATAACCTCATTATTTCTCACTAATAACTTAACTGAAGCAGCACATGCCCTTGATATGTATTCTAAAAGTGACGTATGTTTAACTTTCAACTTGAGCTTTGAATCCGTGGCGGAAGGAAGTAGTTCCACACAAAAGAGGGTTTTATTAGGCATTCTTGTTTAATTACACACATGTTCCATCAAACTGTTGTATAAACGCAATATCACACTAGTACTCGAGCGATACCGGCTCTATATCAGCGGCTGTGAATTCCTCCGGCACTCGGCCTGCGGCCTCATGCCTCTGGCCTAATCACAGCCATGCAGATATAGAGCCGGTATCACTCTCGTACTCAAGTGATATTGCTCATATATATAAACATACATAAGATATATAGATATATATATATAATATAGATATATATATATGGAATTTGAAATATACTATTATGTTATTATTATTATTATAATAAAATAATATAATTTCCCCTGCCTAATATGAAAATCTATCATGTTTAATCAATGGTGTCAATTTATTAAGATACCTGGTATTACACCAAAGCCAATATTTTGATATCTAGCCAACCCCATTCGCTACACATGAAAGCAGTTTAGAAGAAAGTCATTACTGCAAGCCTCTGTTGCTTATGCACACAGCACACTGTCTTCTTATGTACATGGTTAAAACTGTCTGTTCGTTTTATCTCATTCACAGAATAAATAAATAATGTCCTCGATTATTTCTGCTCTCCAAGCGTGAAAAGTTAAATAGTAGAGTTATTTTCAGAGCAGGATAACAGACTATTTTAGACTATCATCTGCTGGAGAAGTTCAAATCCCAAAGCACCAGAACTTCAAAATACATCTGGTCATAAATGAACAACAGCCATGAAAATGTCATTACGGGTGCGGGCAACCCACCATGACCCTAGAGGACCAATGGGATGCCATTTCCAGAGAGAGACGACAGTTAACATCGGCACACAAACACAAAAGCGAGAGTCAGAGAAGGAAAGCGAGAGATCAGGGAGAGACAGACAGAGAGGGACCATGGGGAAATCAGACTTCACTAGTTTCTTTGTATGTTTTCTAACAGAGAATAAATGTCACCTCTCGAAAACAAAGCATCGACAAGCTAAAAAAGTAGCTGCGACTGAAGCCAAACCAGCTAGTAATTCCCAAGATGACACAAAAGTCCAAATCAAAAATAAATCCAGCTGACAGTTGTAACTTTTCCACACAATCCAAACAGACTGGCCGCAGGAATATACACTCCCTTGGCTCACTTTCCAGAGCAAAACAATTGTGGCGGGAATTTGAGTCGTAAGACCACACGAGGAGCTAGCATCACACATTTGTGGATTCCATTATCGGCACACCTTGAGCAAAATACAGTCTATTCATCTCACGGAGAACATTTGCGAGGTGTTATTTGTGTCATAACACTGTATCGACATCTACAGCACCAGCAGTTGCTAAGTGGACCATGCTAACCAGTTTTATCCTGCTTGACAATAAGACACTATGAGTGCTGATGACTCACAGTTCCTTTCCTTTTTGTAATTCCTCAGACACCAGGTTAAATCTCATCTGGAGCTCAAGCGTTTAATTTCTCTGCTCTGTTTCAGCTGTGAATGCTTCATCACATCTTCTAAAAGTGGAGTAGAGTCACGTTTGCTAATCTCGCAGGGGATGGGGTGAGCTGTTTCACTCTAACCTTGACACATTTTCTTGTTTTCTCCTTGTCGCTATTTTAGGAGTGGAGCGAGAAGCTAGGACAGAACCTGATGCAGTACAAAGCTCCTGGGAGAGATGAAAAAAGGAGGAAAAGAAGGTAGAGAACAGAGCCACACCTACTCTATCACATCCTAGGGGGTTGCACCAACTAGATTAGTTCTGCCATGCTGGGTTTGCGCCAACTAGTTATGGATCACATGATTTCAGGGATGCACCAGTATTTAAATTCTAGACGGTAAGTATTTTCATGCTGCAACTGTTAAATGGCTAATATTAAATTCTATACTATTTTGTTGAAATCAATTTAAAATAAGATACTAAAATCAATCATTTTAAATGCTACAGGTGAATTCAGGCATACAATCATTATAATGTATGGTATGAAAAATGGATATTCATTTTGAGGTTGGCTAAATATTACAATTAACAGTGTTATTAAAGTATTGGGGTTCTTAAAGATAACTTTAAGTGATCTAAGTGTAAAAAGTCATGAAAATGAGCATGCATAATTAAACATCAGAGATGGCCTGAGCTCACTGGAGGGCCACATTCTTGCAGAGTTCAGCTCCAACCTGCTCCAACACACCTGCCTTGGAGTTTCTAGTAATCCTGAAGACCTTGATGAGCTGGCTAAAGTGTGTGTAATTAAGGTTGGAGCTAAATCCTGCAGGAAAGCAGCCATCCAGAGCCTAACACTGGATACACCTGAGTTTAGATGAGTTAATAATACTGGAAAAACCTTTCAAAAGTTTGGTGTTTTTAAATAAATTAATACTTTTATTCAGCTAGGATGCACAAACTGATCAAAAGTGACAGTGAAGACATTTTACCTTTAAATATTTTAAACAAATGCTGTTCTTTTGAACTCTGTTCAAAGAATCCTGTAAAAAAATATATTAAACAGCACAACTGTTTTCAACATTGATAATAATAAGAAAGGTGGAGCAAAAAACCAGTGTATCTACAGGATTTAAAAAAACAAATTTAAACTTTTTTTAAGACTGCACAAACAAAATGAATATTGCATGAGCAGGGCAGGGCAATATCTATAGCAACATACTGTACACCATAAAATGACTGTAAAAACCATGATTTAAACTTTAAAATTAAACCATATGCTTTCACAAAATCTAAAAGTTTAATTAAATGTTTTTTTCAGTCTTCAAAACAATTGTAAGAAAAAGGTGAGTTAAAAATATAAATGATCATACTAACACTGGAACCGCCAGGGGTTACTGTATACCTAAAAGCGCCAGTGGGTAAAGTTACCCCACGACACATGACAGCTGTTTTTGAATGGCCTAAATAGTGCTGGGCGGTATGACAAAAAATTTATATCACGGTATTTTTCAAAATTATACCGGTTTCAAGGTACATGACCGTATTTTTTTTTTCATGCATGACCGGATTCTAACCATATTTTCTACTGATTGAGAGAGGAAATACTGCAGTATATTGACTTAGAATGCCCTATTTTACTGTCATGATGAGTGAATATTGTCAAAAAATACCACACGTGACTAAACACGACCCCTTTTAATACATGTTAACCAGGAGTCACTCTCATTTATAATCGCGAAATCGTCTGATAGAATCAACATGCATGTACACTAAAGAGGGCTATGCCCCCGGTTGTTGGCTATATTACTTTTGGTCCTCAGTTGCCAGGCACTGGCTGCGTCTGGTTAACAAAATTAAAAAAAAAAAAAAAAAAAGTGCATGTGATATGAACTACTCTCATATTTATAATTCCAAAAATTCAGTAAGCGACAGGTGCTAGGAAACGCTGTTTTGTACTCATTTATTGATGAGTCGGCTGTGGTGCGGCCAACTGAAAGCGCTTCTCTGCTGCTCACTGCACAGAACAGACGCCGAGAGAGGTGACACTTCTCAGGAAAAGTCAGACCTCTTGTTCACGGGACAGCACTGGCGAAATCTTCCAACTGAACCATAGCTAAGGTTTATCCAAAAAAGTCGCTAGGTTTGTATAATTGTAATATTCTATGGAAATAAAGCCGCTGTGTGTGTGTGAGACCACGGGAGCTGATGGCAGGGGGCGCGTGGATATTTTGTGGCAGTCAGTGTGGATATTGTGGATGAGTTCTTCTGTGTCATCACGTTCTATTATTTCTACAGCTTCAGTTTCGGAACTTTTATGCTTAGTAACACATACAGCTGTTCCTCACCACAGTGCAACAGTGAAAAGAAACCCCTCTCAAACAGTGTTGCGTTCCGAACGTTGTTAAAGCGACATACACCGGTATTGCGGTATTTAAAAAAATTCATATCATAACAAAAATAAACACCGGTTTTCGGTATGAACCAGTATACCGCCCAGCGCTAGGCTAAAGAACATTATTTCACTGTATTATGCGACTGTCTTCACAAAGCAGTGTCTAGAGTCATGAAATTAGTATGTCCAGTCATCAACTATATTTTTGTCCTGTTATTTTAACTTTTTTTTATGCAGGCTACACAAGTCACTTTTCATAACGGTCAATATTAAGCGAAACAAGCCTGCACTAACAACGAGAATTAGAAGGAAGTAAATAAATATTTAGGTGGTGTAACAGGCTATTATAATAAAATGTCATTAATCAATATATTAAGATACCTATGTTAAATAGCCTATAGACAAACCAATATCCAAAATAATTATTAAATCTTATAATATTAAATTGTATAATATAAATATAGAAATTATTTTGTAATTATAATTTAAAACTTTTTATTATTTTTATCCTTGATACCCTGATAGGGGATCAATATATGTTTAATGGTTTTATGTGAAACCGTCTGTACTTAATTTTTTTGGACAAATAGAGAAAAGATACTGTAAGAGGAGATTCTCTCAAAAAAGGAGGAGCTGTGATAACGTGAAAATAAATAAATAAATAAATAAGCCCTGATATATTATCTACTTCCAACAGAAACCAAATTAGACCAATACCGATGACCCAAGTGGTCGATACTGACTTAGTTACCTATATATCTTGAAATCACAGAAATTTCAATGTTCGTCTTTGTTGGAAGATAATCAATAGCCATGCCCTAATACAGTGGTTCTCAAACCTGTCCTGGAGTACCCCCAGCCCTGCACATTTTGTATGTCTCCCTCATCTATCACACCTGATTCAACTAATCAGCTCATTAGTGGAGACTGCAAGACCTGAAGTGGGTTGTGTCAGAGATAGGGAGGACATAATGAATGGTTCATCTTATACCGACTTACAGGCATATACTTAAATCTGCTAAACCTGTAGTAAGGTCTGTAAAGAGATGGACCAACAAAACAGAGCAGGCAATACAAGCCTGTTTCGACTGCACTGATCGGAGTGTTTTTGAAGCAGCCACATGATCGGGAGCGATCTGGACGGAATCTGTAACATCATATATCAGTTTCTGTGAAGACAAGTGCATCCCAATCAGGACTCATTTAACATTCAATAATGATAAGCCATGGTTTACAGCAAAACTTCGTCATCTTCGTCAGGCCAAAGAGGACGCCTACAAAAGGGGGGACAGAGTCTTGTACAATCAGGCCACAAACACACTGAATAAGGAGATTAGAGTAGCCAAGAGGAACTACGCTAAAAAACTAGAACACCAGTTTTCTGCGAATGAGCCTGCATCAGTGTGGAAAGGCCTGAAGGACATCACCAACTACAAGACACCATCCCCCAGCACTGAGGCCAATCAACAACTTGCTGAAGACCTGAATGAGTTTTACTGTAGATTTGAAACTCCCAGTCTAACACCCCACACCCGCTCTGAACATCTCTCCACACAACCATCAACACCTCCTGCAACCCCCCTCTCCCCCACTCCAATGTTTCAGATCAGTGAGGATGATGTGTGTGACACCAGCCTGTCTGAAAACCTGCGCTGACCAACTGGCCCCCATCTTCTCACAGATCTTCAACAGATCACTGGAGCTGTGCGAAGTCCCTGCATGCTTCAAACGCTCCACCATCATCCCCGTCCAAAAGAAACCCAAAATTACTGGACTTAAAGACTACAGACCTGTCGCTCTCACATCCGTGGTCATGAAGTCACTTGAGAGACTAGTCCTGGCCTACCTGAAGGACATCACTGGACCCTTACTAGACCCCCTGCAGTTTGCTTACCGAGCAAACAGGTCCGTGGATGATGCAGTCAATATGGGACTGCACTTCATCCTGCAACATCTGGACAAAACAGGGACTTATGTGAGGATCCTGTTTGTGGACTTTAGCTCTGCTTTCAACACCATCATCCCAACACTCCTCCAGACCAAATTAACCCAGCTCTCTGTCCCTAGCTCTCTCTGTCAATGGATCACCAGCTTTCTGACAGATAGGCAACAGCTAGTGAGAATTGGTAAATTCACATCCAACAACCGCACCACCAGCACTGGCACCCCACAGGGTTGTGTCCTCTCCCCACTGCTCTTCTCCCACTACACAAATGACTGCACATCTAAAGACACCTCTGTCAAGCTCCTGAAGTATGCAAATGACACAACAGTCATCAGTCTCATCAAGGATGGAGACGAGTCTGCTTACAGACAGGAGGTTAAAGAGCTGGCTGTCTGGTGCAGTCTAACAACTTGGAGCTGAACACCCTCAAAACTGTGGAGATGATCGTGGACTTCAGGAGGAACCCCCCTGCACTCCCCCCACTCACCATCATGGATAGCACTGTAACGACAGTGGAGTCATTCAGGTCCCTGGGCACCACCATCTCTCAGGACCCGAAGTGGAACACTCACATAGACTCCATTGTTAAAAAAAGCCCAGCAGAGGTTGTACTTCCTTCACCAAACTGAGGAAATTTAACCTGCCACAAGAGCTGCTGAAACAGTTCTACTCAAACCGTCATCGTGTCTGTTCTGTGCACTTCAATAACTGTGTGGTTTGGTTCAGCTACAAAATCAGAAGACTACAGAGAACGGTTCGGACTGCTGAAAGGATTATTGGTGCCCCCCTGCATACCCTCCAAGAACTGTATACATCCAGAGTGAGGAAAAGGACTCAGAAAATCACTCTGGATCCATCACATCCAAGCCATCTCCTTTTTGAACTTTTGCCATCTGGTCGGCATTACAAAGCACCGAATTCCAGGACAGCCAGGCACAAGAACAGTTTATTTTCCCAGGCAATCTACATCATGAACAGTAATGTTTTCCCATTGTGCAATTAAAGTACAGTATGTGCAATAACCTTAAACTTATTTATCACCCTAAACCCTAGTACATACCTACAACTTATTTTATTTTATTCAATTCCTATTCCATTTATACCACACCTGTACATACAATTTATTCTTTTTTTGTGGTTTATATTTATGCATGTGTATTTTATTCACATCTCATTTTTATTATCTGTGTGTTGTTGTCTCCGTGTACTGGAAGCTTGAGACACTATAACAAATTCCTTGTATGTGCAAACATACTTTGCAATAAAGCTCTTTCTGATTCTGATAAAAAACGTGCAGTGCTGGGGGTACTTCAAGGAGAGGTTTGAGAACCACTGCACTTAATATGACATTTCTACAATGCCTTAAGAATAATTTCTATGCCCTGATCCAAACAAAAAATTCTACATCTCTCTCTCTCCCCCACTTGTCTTTCTTGCTCTCTGCCATAAATATTGTTTGTTGTCTTTTTTCCAGCCCTTAGTGAGAGGGAAAGCTGGAAAGGTTGCCGCTGTGGAATGGAACTTAAGAGAGGAGATAAAGCCAGAGCTCAAAAGTATACCTAAGGGCTGATTGTATCTTCTAATACCAGTAGAGTTCTGAGAAGCCAGGGCAACAAGCCCATGACTAATGCCTGAGAGAGTTGTGCTGTCCCGTATGAGAAACCAATGCCAACTAGGACCATGTGCAACCCCGCCAGCAGCCGCCTCTGCTGTACTCGACACTGAGGCTTTCTCAATCCCAAAGAGCTCCAAAAGCCAGGTCTCTTGGATGAGGGGGAATGCAAGCATACATACGTTTTTTAAACTAGACAAAACTTATATTAAACTGCATTACAGCGGCAAAAGTGCCATCTTTTAGAATTAACCTATATTCAAGCAAATGATGGAGGGAAGGACTTGGTTGGGATAGTAAAAAGCAGTATGCAACAACATGTCTAATGTTTCTTACTAGCACGTCTTCGTTATTATAGTATTATAGTGTAGTAATTTTCACTTCGAAATTGACAGAATTCACGAATTAAGACTATTATTATATAAAAAATAATAGGGTGTAAACCAAATATCGCAATTTTATACATTGACAGCCTAAAAAATTATGATCACAATTATCATAGTTATCTAGCACATTATACCATATCATATCAATAATAACATCATAAATACAAATAATAAAGGTATTTTATCTATTATACTGTTCACTCGAAATTCTGACAAAAAAACTATGACTATTAATTTTATGTATCGTTTGTCAAATCATATAACAAGACTATTACACAGGATGTTACTGTTCCTTACCAAGAAGGCAGTCACCAACATTTTCAGAGGAGAAATTTACTGCATATATTATATTATTAGAGTATTATTATTACATAATAATTCGAAATGCTGGGGAAAAGTAAGATCTTTATAATAACTATCATCTAAGGATATTACCATAGAATATTATTTTTTATTATTAATAACAATAACAACTACTAATTCACCTTTATATTCTTTCATTACAACACAGAAACCTGCACTGATGAAATGATAAACTGATGATTTATTCTTAATAAATAAATAAAAAAAGATAGAAATGCCCTGCAGTTTGCATGTTCATGCATTATTGCTCACTGTGTCATAGTTCAGCATTTTGATCATCTCCCCCCTGCCCCATCAAACTGTGCCAAACAGACAGGTTTGGTGAAAGCCTTTCGGTCCTGTGGGGTCATGACTCGGGTCTAGCACTCTGTGCTAGCTCCCTGCAGAGCAGTGGAAGTAAATCTCTCTGAGGGCAGTCACCCGCAAGTCTGGCGCCAAGCCATATGCCACAGTCTCACCTGCCACTATCATAACCACTGTGCTTTTCCTTCCTCTACCAAAAGCCACACCCAGACCCAGCAGGAATCCCTGTCTATTCACCATCCCAGACGCAGTCGATGCTCTGAAAAAAAACAGTTAATTATTCATCTGCACATAAGTCTGTGTACTCTCCAGGCACAGGCACAGAAGCACCTCTGCGTAGTGCGCAGGTTAGCTGGTGCCGGCAACTGGTTTCTTAAGGGAAGTGTATTTCTCTGCTTATTTTTCCAAATGCATTCTGTGTCTACAATATTTCATACTGTGCAATGTTTTCCAGCAAAATGTTTCACAGTGCATGCATGTTTTTGTTTGAATCTGAAACAGACAGATTAAGCATTGCCAGTGCTTGTAGGCTGATCTCAATCATAATTCATTTATCTATGTATTTTATCTCCAGAGCAACCGGGATTAAGGCGGAAATACGATTTGCTTCCATTTCAGCTTGACCATGATGAATGTTTAACAGCTGTGTCCTTCACAATAAATACAATGAACATTTTTGGACGATGCGTGTCAGTCTGGAAATTACTATTTACAGTACTATACCAGAGGTTTCTTTGAACCAATTACGCCTTGAGACTACTATCAAATTATAAAAAAAAGAATAAAATGATGTGAAGAGTAGTAATTCCAGATGAAAAATTATATATTTGAACATTTAACAAAAAAATAAAAATAGATATAAAAATAAAAATATTTGATTGGAAACAAATGTTAAAGGTATATTAGTATTTTTAAATTTTTATTTTTATAATAAGTTAATAAACAATATCAATAAACATGATATTTATAAATAATATTATAAATGTATTAAATAAATAAATAAATAAAAATAAAAATAAAAATAAAAAAATTAAAAACATAATATAATAGGAGATAGGAGAGAGAGAGAGAGAGAGAGAGAGAGAGAAGATCTCACTCAAGAACACATCTAATTCATAAATACCATATACCAATTTTTTTTTCAATGGCAATCACATGCTACATTATTTGACTGAATATTCTTTTTCACTCAAAAGCACATCACATTACAGAATCTATATACATTGCGAACGGTTTTATGTTGCCTTTCAAAGTCAGTGCTAAACAATAGCTAACGTAATGGTGTGACATTTGCAACGGCATCTTCTGTTTAAAGAATGATGTCATAAGTCAATGGCGCCAGAATGCCCACATGGTTACTATAGTTACCTTGAGTCACACCTACACAGCAGCATCCACACTCTCACACACAGCCACACCTCCACTCAAACAGATAATGGGCATCACTGGATACCGATTAGAAACCAGGAGTGCAAATACACCTAATGACACCGTTGAATGAAGGACAACCGTGGAGTTTCCTAGAGAAGCTTTAAAGCCCCCTGCCAGCCCTGGTATAAATCAAGGGTCAACGATTAAAGAGGTCATTTGTGGTGAGAGGCCTATGTGCTCTCCAGACCAACCCTCTCCAAGTCCATTAGAGCCGAACTGCTCTAATGACAGATTGCTGACAAATGATTATATAAATAATTTACATTTATCTATTTGTATTGTATTTATATACGTTATTAGTCTATTGTAAGAAAAGAAACTTGGTTTAAAAAAAGGACAAACAATGTCTGTTCTAATATAATAATGAATTACAATTCATTATTATATTAGAAACCAAACAGTCTATATATCAAGTCTAAGTGTTCCATGAATAGGTTTTAAGAAAAGACACTTTCACAGTGTTCACAGAAAAATTCCAAAAAAGTATGTTCTAATATAATAATGGATTGCCAAAGAATTTATAACATTTCTGAAGTGATTGCTGATTATCTACTGTAAATAACTGTAAATAATATTGAAAAAAGAACTGCTCATATTTATTATATGACTAGTTTTTAAGCTGCAAAATCACTGCATATTTAGTTTTTCCTATGTGTCCATGAATCACAGTTGGAGAATTGCAAGAAAGAATTTTTGTTATTATTGGGATTTCTGGTTGCATAACTGAAATTTCACATTATTTTTGTCTCATGTAGCCTGGCTTAGGCCGCCCTGTCAGTCTAAGGAAATGCTTTTTTGTTCAATTAACATACTCAATATGTTGTTTTTTAAATCTGCCCATTAATGATCAGAACCTTTAAAACATCACAATGTATTTAAATGAAGCCAAAGAACAATGTACAGAGGCAACTGAACGTTTCTTCTGCTGGAGTCTTCTCAGTGATGAAACAGTAACGTGAGTGTTCAAACACAGCTGCATCCACACCCTGAGCCCACAGTCCATCAGTCCCTCTCTCACTCGCCCCTGGACACTTGCCTTTTATCTGCATACTCTCCATTACAAAGAAATGCACAGCTGTCACTCCGTTGCCCAGAAACCTAATACCTACACAGACGCTGTTCAATCACATAGTGGACGGGTAGGTTTGACCATGAGGTCATCTGGTCTGTGAATAAGACAGATTTCCCAGACGCATTGCAGCCAGGCGGCCAAATCAACAATTTTGTTAGTGGCTAAATTTCATTTGGCACTATAAAGGGTTTATGGATGAAATGCTGTCATGAATAATAGAATAATGATGATCATATCATGAATCACACTGAAACCTAATACAAGAACAGGCTCTCCAGTAAGGCTGGGTGATATATTCATATTTTATTTATATTTTTTGTTATATTACATAATTAAAAAAAAAAAGTATTTATTGAGCTTTTTGACAGTATTCACTATATATTTGTATGAGTTTGTTTCGAAATAGCTTAAATTGTGATTTTTAACCATTGATCATTCTGGTCTAACAGCCATCAAACATACAAAAATAATAAGTAAAATATACCAAACATTTTTTTTTTAAATAAATCAAGGCTTGTTTTTCAGCAAATAAGAACACGCTTTATATAATACATATATTTATACATTTGTAGTACAACTTATTAATAGAAAACTGTCTTCAGCAAACATTTAACTTTTTTTCCTCAAATGAATCACTGAATTAGAGTTCAATCAATTTGAAATTGATAATTTGAACTAGGCCTGGGCGATAAAACGGTATCGATATTTATCGACGGTACACCTTCATCAATAACAATATAAAAAATATTCGATAACAAATACGACTGCTGCACTCGCGTCTCACACAAGAGATGTAGCCATGCCAAATTTAAAACAGTTTAAACTTTTAGAAAACACGTCGCGAATTTGTGGAGGTTTATTCCTTTTCACTGCGTCTCATATGTTTTTAAATACAATCAGAGTGAATGGTGCCCTCCTGTGGCCTCGGGAGACAAGTCAAAAGTTTCCTTAAGACCTATTTAATCGGCATATAAAACTTTTTTTTAATTAAAATTAAAAAATGTTATTGTGTGTTTGACAGTTAAAACAAAACATATTTGTTGTTTGTCTCAATAAATTGGGTTAATTTAAAAATACAGTGGTTAAATTAAAAAAAAAATTCTATTGCTCTTTGTTTTAAAAAAGGATATAAAAAATTGCAATAATTATCGATACCGAACGATATGAAACATTATCTCGTTGATACATTTTTTAGCTATATCGCCCAGCCCTAGTTTGAACTGATTCGAAATGATGAACTCTAATGCTGTTTTATTACAAGATGAGGATGGATGATGAAACAAATCGAATGAAACGCTCTTTAGAAAATGTTATAGCCTAATAATAAATAAGCACATTAAAATCCTCACAATATTCATGATGTTGTTTGTTATTAAACTGCCACCAAAACCATTGTGAATATATTCCCTACTCTCCAATTCTTGTAATCACGACTGTTTCCTCAGAGGCTGCAGAATATTTGATAGCATCAATCAGTTGTACACTATACATAACTGGCCTGGTCAGTATTTTATGCGTTTTCAATTAAGTTGCAGTAACAAAACTCATCCAAACCTCTAACATCGCAGGCAGAAAGTCAATTCTGCAAATGACTTGCCTTCTATCTGATTGAATCTGTCTTTGCCTGTTCCATAATGTCTCACCGCCTCCCCAAATCTGTCTCCAGAGAAGGACAAAAGGCATTAAAAATTTATTTCAGCTCAAAATGCGTGTTTGTTTGTTGGGTTTAAAGCAAACTAATTACTGCAGAAACTGTGTCGGCCTCCTGACTGTATTTGTGTATATCAGACACGGTTTTCAAGTCGCTTTTGGACATCACCAAGGTGCATAAGCACGTTAGGAAGGGAACTAATTAAGGCTTTTCCACATCTTGGGCAAAAATACTGTCCGGAGACTGTCTTTCCCAATAACAGTAATGAGACAGAGAGATCTAGGGAGCCATGAGGAGCCTTCATTCTCACAAAAGCCAGGGTGAAGCTGTGCACTCGGTCCTCTTGAAGAGTAGAAGTGTTCTGTTCTGACAGCGAAGTCTGTGTTTTGCATGCCTCTTCTCTTTGTTTCACTGGCTGCTCGCTGTGATGCTCATTAGGATCCATAAACAATAGGAGCAGCTCTTCTAATGAGAGGCCTTCAAAACTGCCTGCCCATGGGAAGCCGGCCATGCCGCATCTGCCGTCACACTCGATAAGCATTTGATTCTCACCGGTTATGGCTGGTGTGATCAATCCAGCGGAAGCTCTTTGAGAAACTCACTTCGTTTACTTCCTAAGGATGCTAGATTTTTTCTATGATGTTTACGAATCGTTCCGGTTGTAATTTGCAGCTCTGATAGAATGATTAATGAAGGTTACATGGCCTCTGGATGTGGAGACTGCTAAAAACAGAGACTACAGATGTCTCAAATCAAGCATAAGCGTTTTCATATTGCAACTATATTGTAGCACGTAAAGTAACTTAAAGTGGATGTATATTTGGGTCATAAAATATAGCTCACTCAAAAATGAAAATGTATAAAATATAAAATGCCAAAAAATTTTTTTTATATAATGAGTATAATCTGAGCATATAAGGACAGAAATGACTAAATTAATATATAATTATATAACTCATATATCACAATTTATTATTAATTAATTAATTATAAAAATGTCATATTTACTCACTTTCATGATTTTCCCTAAAAATGAATAAAATTAAAATGATTATTTTTAAAAATGTTCAATGAAAAAGTCAGAATATTCATAAATAAATACTTACAAACAGTCATTATTTACTCGCTCATCATTTTTGTTCTCTTTGTATTACACCAAAAAAGAAGAAATGAATGAATGAATGAATGATGATGAATGAATGAATGAATGGACACTCATGTTGTTCCTTTTGAATTCCACCAAAATGGGGGACAAAACATTTTGTGAATAAATAATGTCAGAATATTCATGTTTGGGTGAACTATACTATCTAAATGTTGATACACCAGGTGTGAAAGTGCAGAAATTTGAATGGGTGATACATTTTAGACCCAAGCACCTGTGTGATGGGCTCATTTATGCACCACAGGAAGGTTAAAACGAATGTTGCTCTGTGCTTTCCTCTCAACAGTATGCTACTCTACTGACACGGCTCCACATCACAGCCACTCCGCATCTTCTGTCCTGGCCAGAGACAGACAAACAAATGAGGAGGCCTCCTGGCTACAAAGATCAACAATCACCTCCTTCAGCCTTTACAGCAATCTGCTGCACATCCATTGAAGTTGCACTAAAACATGGTTTTCAATAGGGATGCACCGATACGATACTGGTATCGGTATCGGGCCCGATACTGGTCTCCTGAACTCGTACTCGTTAAAATGCCCCGATACCAAACGCCGATACCACACAGCATGTGATAAGCGCCATATTCAAACAAAGAAACACCAACAACAGAACAACAGACAGCAGAATGGAGTTATTTGAGATTAAGGATGTCTACGAAGTATATGTATGCAATGAATATAATGTTAAACATTCAGTATTAACGCCTGTATAGCTGATGTGCGCGAGCTGATAAACAAAGCACGCTGAGTGGATTGAGCGCGCGGCGGCGCAGATGCGCAAGCTTGTCGAGTGAATATATCTTTCTCACAGACATCACTGGAAAGTTTGTAGTTCGGTCGGATATGTCAAAAACAAGTAAGTAAAACAATGCACAAGTTACTTAACGGTAGGGAGAGAGAGAGAGCGAGAGAGAGAGAAAGAGAACACGCGCCCAATTCTGGTTGTGTGAATCGTTGCTGTTCACTCCACATACGGTTAGAGCACCGCATTCATTTGGATTAAAACTAAATCGTAAAAATAAGACTATTTATAGGGGCATTCACTATAAACATCATTTATTTTTAACCTTAGGCATACACGACTTTCTGGCGAAAGTGAATCTAGCAGCCTGTGTGAAATGCGCTAGGCTGTACTACTGTCCTCTCATTCTGCATCAGTACAAATATGTGCACGCGTTGTGCGTGTTTTTTTTGCTTGAGTGTTTCTGCATTATATGAGTGGCTTTGGAATATAAATCGCAGCACGTTTCAGATGAAAAAACGCGACTTCTATTTCTGAAAATATCACAGTTAGGAGATTTATAATGAGTGGTTCCCTGCATTATTACATCAAAGCGCGTGATTACAGTACTAAGCCGCTGCAATGGAGCAGCTCTAATGCTATTAAATTAAAGATGATGTACCATAGAGCAAAAATGAACAGTGAAAGTAACAAAAACTTGTAAAATACATTTTAATGGGCATAATTAAGTGTGAAAATAACCGAAGGATATACAGTGAAACCAAAAATGATTCAGAGACCAGATATCATTTTTGATATTTTTTTTACTAGTGGGTGCAGGACACTATAGTTCATTTATGTAAGTGAGGATAGCAAAATAAAGTAAACTGTGACAAATCATACCCAAAAATTATTCATACAGTGGACTACCAGTAAAACTGATACAAATTTGGTCCAAATATTATTCAGACCGAGTCTGGGAAAAAAACTGAAGTTGAGGTTTTCATGAAGCTGGATGAGAGCATGCCCAGGAGACTACAGGCTGTCATTGAGGCTAAGGGTTGCCCAACTAAGTATTGATAGTTGTGT
The DNA here is from genome assembly GCA_018155175.1 of Sinocyclocheilus anophthalmus. Taxonomy (NCBI): domain Eukaryota; kingdom Metazoa; phylum Chordata; class Actinopteri; order Cypriniformes; family Cyprinidae; genus Sinocyclocheilus; species Sinocyclocheilus anophthalmus. The sequence goes on from JADLZN010002979.1 coordinate 117,357, forward strand.
AAATACTGTCATACTAACAGCTGTCTGAATAATTTTTGGTTGATTGTAATTTATTACATACCTTTCTATCAAAGTTATCTGACATTATCAAGCTGAATTTGTTCTGGCACAGTGTAACTCTGAGTTCTTGTCATATTTTATTACCATTTTCTAAACTATAGCGAATAAACTGTGATAATGTGAGAAATGTTGAAGGTGTCTGAATAAATTTTGGTTTGACTGTATCTATTTGATAAATGAAGTTAACCAACTAACATTATACATACCCTTTTGGTTCCTGTACCCAATATTTAAAAAAATGTACATATGCAATAAAAATATCGGTATCGGTACTCGGTATCGGCAAGAACCAAAAATAAAAGTATCGTATCGGGAGAGTACTGGAAAAAGTGGTATCAGTGCATCACTAATTATTACAATCGTCTACATTTTCCCATCTGGGCCAAGTTAAAAGAATCGCTCAATACTGCTGAAGATCACCTAAGATAAGACACTTTTATGGCTTGAAAGTAGTTTTTAAAGTGGTCTATTTCTGAAATGCTAGTCCTAAAGTCGAGCAGCACCTACTGACATCTGCATCAGGCTGAAATGTATAAAAAAAAAAAAATAGAAAAATGCGATTTTAGTCAGGAATGGTTAGAGGACATGTCAAGGATTTGTTCTTGCCTTATGCCAAGCCAAAATATATAATATATAAGTCAAGATTAGTATATATTTTTATGATTAATCCTATATAAATATATGTATCTTTTAATGATTAATCATTCCTATTAATCAATGTTTACTCTTTTTTTAACAACATTCACTCGCCTATCCATGCTAAAACTACTGCACTAAAGACAATTGTAATGTAACTGAAACTACAGTTTGACATGATACAATCTCAGCCAATCAAAAGGTATTGATAAATGTACAGTTACGCAAAGAAGGATTTTGGCCAATGAGATTAAAAGAGAGGTATGGCTATCTAGCAACCCAGCAGAGAAATAAAAATTATGAGATCGATAAATTGTTCTCTTGCTCATCGCTTCACACGATTGAGCCTGATTAGAATGAAAAAGATGTACACTGAAGTGATATTCATTTTTAATTATTAATTTTTAATCGATTTTAATTGATTTATTGTGTCTTGTCTGGTTAGTATGGAAAATAAAATAAAAATTATGACATTACCTTTAAAATTGTATTCTATTATATTTGAAAAAAGAAAATCTTTTTTTTTTACATTTACAGGTTAATACACAATGTCCTAAAACTGTAGTTTGTTTACCCACATTCTTCAGAATATTATCAGAAAGTTATACATGCTTTTCTTAATGATCCTCTATTACTCTTGGCACGTTTGGAAGTCTGATTCATTGTGATACATTGATTCGTTCAGACAAGAAGTGGTTTAATGAGGGAGTAAATGATGACAGAATTTTCACTTTTGAGCGAGAATTCATCTATCTCTTTTACAATTCAAACAGAGTGACAGAAAACCTCCAAGATCCTCGAGAAGTTGGCTTCTCAGGAGGGGTACGCATTGCTGCCAGAACTGAGAACATACATCGGTTATCTCTGGCTTCTCTTTCCTTTGTTCTTAAAACCTAAACAGATGTTTAAACCCAGATGTTTGCGCCAGTGATCTAACAGATGCCCCTTCAGCTACTGTAACCCACAGGACACATGCAGGAATGAAACCCCTGGTTATGAAAACATCTTTTCAGAATACATAATCCACAGTAATGGTTCCATACACAGCTAAAGTAATTTCATACATTCATGATCAAGAGGAGTGAGAAAAATGACTGTGTTGAGAGAGCAGACACTCTTTTTTTGTCTAAATCCTTAACCTTTGTTGCTCAGTGCTCTGCCGTGCTCCCGAGTCAAAGAAAGAGAAGACTATTTTTGTTCTTTAGCACCTAAAACCTCTAAACTCCTTGGAAACGACAACGACTTTTACAGTGGTTCGTCTCCCAAAAGGCCTCAGTCCTGCATCCTATCAAAACAAGAAGACAGATGAAGGGATGGACGAATAAAACACCCTGCTTGGTTTTAGCCCAGGGCCAAGAATAATACGGCAAATATTATGGATGTTTTGGCAGTACGCATCAAAACCATCACCTCAGTGGTCTTGTAATCAAAGAAACAAACCTATCGACCATATTTCAAAATCAGCAACTTGCCTCTTTCACTAACCTATACATTTTTCATTGATGTGGAATAACTACCTAAAAAGCAGTAAAGCAACTAAAGTTTTCAGTGATGTAACAATAGCTCAGTTACTTTAAGAAAAGAGGTAGTTTTGCCAGTAACAAGCTATATGTTCTAACAAGCAACATAACAAAACACTACACTGCTAATGTGTCATGCAAGCAAATACAGTCAATAAACAAACATGCTCTTAATGGTCCTCTATTACTCATGCCATGTTTGGAAGTCTGATTCATTGTTTCGTTCAGACAAAAGCTGGTTTAATAAATGAATTGCAGATTAATTTGAGTCCTTGAGCAGAATACGATGATGTAGCTACATTAAACTGTTATTATTTTGGTATTAACTAGTAGTGTAGTTAACTTTTTTTAAAGAGTGGCTTGACTATAGTTGAATATTTTAAATAATGTGTAGCACATAGCTTGGCCAGCTATAGTTTTGAAGCAGTTTACCCAACAATGGAGGCAGAAAGACTTTGGCCTGGCTGTGATTCTGGCAAAAGGAAAGACGAATGACGAGAACAATGAAAGCACAGAAAAAGCAATCAAAGGTGAGGAGGCAATCACAGTGGCGACATCAGACTCTCCGTATTCAGCTGAATTGCCTACTATGGGAGCGATTGATTATGTCAACAGCCATATGGCTTTGTGCTGGGAAACTGTTGATAGGAAATGAATTACCGTACACTGGGACCGCTCTGAATGTTCCAAGTCTCGTTCTACAATTTCAAACAAGTAGCAAATCAAATGTCAAGGCCATGTACTACTACATTTGCAACCTGGGAACAGATTCATGGATAGAGGCTAGGGATGTTCATTTTAACCGGTTAACCGACCGTGAATAATTTTGACCGATTAATACAATCAGTTAAACGTTTTAAAAAGTCATTTAATTCTTTTTTGTAATTTATCAAAATATTTAAAAAGGTTGCCTGCATGGTTAATAAGCTACGCATATAAAAAATTTTTTTTTTTTAATAAAAAAAGAAAACATAAGTCGCGTCTAAGCATTTTATTATTTATAATGTCGACACGAAATGTTTACAAACATTGTAATAAACACTGTAAACATAGCTAGGCTATTTTAGTGATTGTAGTTATTAATAGGGAAGGGGGCCCCAAATTTTTTTTTGCCTATGTCACGAAAAGAGGTAAATCTGGCACCTGATGATAACGCTTAACGGCACAGATTTTACAACATATTTAAACTGAGCAGTGTGTTTTTTCCATATGTTTGACTGACTGTATTTTATTAAGATAATGAACAGGCTGCATTGTCACACTCCTGCACCAACCCCAGGTCGGCAGCAAGCTTAAACGTGTCATTTTAATTTTTTCCTTCGCCCAGGGAAGAACTTAAGCTACTCATTTTAGTCATAAAGGATAATCGGAATTGTAAAGGTTGACGTTATCGTACATGCACAATAAAAACAAAATCTTGTGCTTTTCTAAAATATGCCTAAAAGAACAATAGGATTGCGCGCTCGCCGTTGTGTTCCTTTGCGCAGCACAAAAATATACGAAACTACGCAACGAGGCTACTTGTTGCCCCAGTTTTCTTTCGTTTTCTTAATTTATATTAAGTAAAAATAATATTCTCAATCGGCCTATTATAATTATTAATATAGGCCTAAGCCTAGCTTTCTAATGTTTTTCTCCGCTCGCAGAAGCGCTGCAGGTGCGTGATGTGATAGGATGGCCATGTGAATCCTCATGTTCTGTTGTTTGCTGCTTTTGTGCAGTAAAATAATCCCCGGGAAACAAATGTTAGTATTTTTTTACGGGACACGTATCCTTTCTAATTTAATTAAATTTGAATTTAAAATAATCTTGTCGGTTAACGGTTAATAATCGTTTAACGAGCGTCGGTTGTCGGTTAGGAAAAATAACCGAAATGAACATCCCTAATACAGGCATTAAAAGTAAAACTTTGAGAATTCAGTCAAAACACAGAGTTTCGACAGAGAAAACAGATTCATCCCCTCTCGAGAAAACTGGCATGCTGCAATGCAACGGATCAAGCTGGCCAATAAACTGACCACAACTCTCAAAAAAGCATCTTGGCAGTAAATAGGTGTGCTTGAAATATGATACTTCATTGCAAAATACCCAGGAGACCAGAATGCTCTTTTCCATGTGGATTCATCAGTTATGCCATGACTTTTCTTGGTGTTGATGACTATGAGAGAAAAGATGCAGATGTGTAGAGCAGTGTTTAGAGTTGGAGAGCATCAGTCAGTAATGAGAGTGGTCGCAGCAATACTACGATGCCGTCAACATTTGCAATGAATGGTTGTCTGTGAGTAAAACACACGCCTGAAGGCTGTGAAATCTCTGCAGTTTAAATTAGAATCAGATTTGTCTGATCTGATTACATCAGCACGCCTGTGGCAGAATCAGATGTAATACTGTGTTTGATAAGCAGTGGGAGACATACAAGCAGTCTTGTCCAAACTAAAAGCACTCAACCAGACAGGAAACACAGCGAGATAGACTGCTGAAAGATATTTTTAGATCTCAAAAGAAAATTAAGACAGAAATGTGCTAAAAATATTCCTATCACACTGCTTTTTTTTTTTACTGTAAGCCATGCTTCTAATTCAAAGCTACTGTCTTTGTATTTGCTTTTGTACTTTGGCCCTCCAACACCCCTGCACTCACTCTTTTGTCTCTTCTCAGGTTATTATTCTTCAAATTTAGGCCAGTGCTTGCAGGAATTCCAGAATGTTCTTTTTGAACATGAACTCACAGGCTCCAACTAAAAGGACTGGGCCTTCCATAGGCAAGCATTTCATTATTAACATTGGTTAAATGTTATGATTTAGAGAAATCTTTGAGGCATAGTCTTTTCCAGTCAAACTGGAAAAGAACATTCAGTTTGAGCTTCCAAACGTAAAAATCCTACAGCTCTCTAAGAACACTTGAATTCTTTAGTTGTAGCATTCAACAGTTGATTTTTTTTAAAGAAAAAGTAGGATTTTACTACATAGACTTTTTAAGTGTTGTTTTGGAAATCTATTAAAAATACAGCAAAAACAGAAATAATGTGAAATATTATTATTACAATTCAAAATGATGTTGCATTTTAATATATTTTGAAATGTCATTTTTTTTCCCTGTGATGGCAAAGCTGAATTTGCAGCAGCCATTTCTCCACTGTTCAGTGTTATATAATCATTCAGAAATCTACTTTGCTTATTTGGTTCTCAAGAAACATTTATTCTTATAATTAATGTTAAAAAAAAACCATTTGTGCTGCTTCCTATTTTTGTGGAAACTGTGATGCAACTGATTCTTTTCAAGAATATTTTTCATGATTCTTTCATAATGTCTTTACACTGTAACTTTTCATCAATTTGATGTCCTTGCTGAATGAAAGAATTTAATTTATTTCAAAAAACAAAAACTTACTGACCCCAAACTGTTGAAAGGGAGTGTATAGAGGACTGAAAAGTGACATAACATAAAACACAGTTCAATTCAATTTAATATCAAGGTTTTGATCTCAATTCAATGTGCTGGTGCTTTACAGTATTACATCTCACCACACCATGGTACCAGCGTGTTCTTTGCTTCTGCATGATCACAGTTCTGGCAAAGGAAAGAAACTGCAGAAATAATATGATCACATACAAGCTATTATGCCATTATGCGTACCTGACGTAATATTTTGAGCTGCTAAACAGCTAAAATCAAACCGATTAAGACAGGTTGCCATCACATATTACCTTTTGAAACTCTGCTTTTGGCAGTCATTTGGTATGACAAAATTAGCACAACACTGTTATCTCATCTCATCGTGACATTCACTAAAATGGTTGACTCTGAATGGATAAAGCTGTGAGAATAGTCCTATAATTATTTCACTTGCCACAAGTGGAGGGAAACAGTAACCTTGTGAAAATGCCTTGGGTTGCTCTTGTTTGAACACAGTGTGGAAAGGAACTCAAAGTATGCGCAGACTTTGTTTTTGGTGGTTTAAGCTGGAAATCTACTCCAAATTCCTTGAAGTGGGGTACAATAAAGTTGAATCTTGAAAGCGGACGTCTCTGGACTGCATCTGAATGTTATTACCATCACAAAAGAAGCACTAGAATAACATGTTTAAAGTTTAGCGAAATGCATTATTATAATACAAATATCAAAATGAATGCATGATGCAGAGGAACCAACAGTGATACATTAAAACACAGTAGTCTATATTATTATAACCTAGTAACTGTTGGATGATGTCACAACCATTGCTAAGCATTACAACATAACAGATGAGTCATTCAATGGGATTAAGGGACTTTCAAGCTGCACCTTAAAGGTGAAGGGTGTAATTTCTGTGCCCCTGTAGACACCAATGGGAACTGCAATCTTTTTGTTTGAGTCAGAGGTCTATAATACTTGGAGAAAGCCATACATTAGCATTCCCATTCATCTCAATGGCAGTTTCTCGGCTAACCCAGGCTACCCTGGAAGTATGCGATTTGAAATCTGTCATCTTTGCTCAGTTCTGAGCACTTTTGTCACGAATCCGGTCCATGAACTTCCATCTGCTAGCCATCAGAGGTCACCCTTTCCAATTTCTTTGACTCTCGCACTACACAATGTTGCACATCACCCCGGACTACATATCCCATCATTCATTGCACTGATTGCACTCAGCACTGATTGCACCCAGCTGTTTCATATCACTCCCTCACTATTTAACACTCACTCTGATCCCTTCCCTTGGCCGAGTATTGTTTAGCGCATATCTCCAGAAAGCTACACTACAGAGCCCTCAGTCGTTTCCCTGCCTTAGCCTTAGCCTTAGCCGTTTTCTCGGTTTCTGATCTTCGCCTGGTTTCCTGGATTTCTCCCTTAGTCTTGCCCCTTCTGATTCTGTTTGCCGTTCATCGACCTACGCTAGCCCTAGGACTATTCTTGTGTCTTGCCCGCCATATACCTGTTTGCCACTGTTTGACCCTGCCTGTTTTATGACCACGTCTCTGTCTTCCAAATAAAAAGCCTGCATATGGATCCGCACGTCTCACGTCTTGTCAGCCTCGTAACAACTTTACTTCTGTATGTAGTGCTTCAAAGATGTACATTGAAAATTGCATCAAGACTCAAAAAACCAAAGACATTGATTAGAACTGTGCATGTAAATGTACTGATTGAATCAACCAATGGCTTGAGTTTGAAGCATTATTTGTGTGAGCAGTAGCAAGTGGGCAGAGTGTTTGTAAGTTGTCTGAAAACAGACATAATTTTTTCCAATTCTGTTTGGTGCCAGAAATGACACATTTTAACTTTCTACGAGACAGCAAGGCAAAGAGGAAGAGAGGCAGAGAGTTGTGTTTCTGGTTTAAATGTGGGGGGTGTAAGACAATGTTTACACTTCTCGAATTTGCCACTCAGCCTGTGACTTTAGGAGGCCCTTCTACTTGAATTAGGAGAAATCCTTTCAGAGATGGGTTGCAGGGATCAGGGGGTGGCTTTTCAGCATGACAAAACCAAACCCATTTCCCTCCTTTTCCCCCCTCCAACACTCTACAGGACGCCTTGAGAGCTTACACAATGCAAATCATTCTGAGCCCCCTTTCAGAGAGTGATTACGATGCATAGACGACCCATCATTATCAAACATCACAAAATGGAAAACAACTGGAGAACATTTGGGACGATTGGATTTCAGTCAGCTTGCACAAAATAAAATTAATACATTTTTACAAGAAGGAGTCCTAGTGTGAACAGTACAGCATGAAAGCATTAAAATGTTTTTATCTGGTGAACCATCCAGAGATCCTACAGCATGGGGGCAAATCTCTCTACCAGATCACAATTCCTTTCAGCTCTGATCTGACACTTATGTTTTTATTGGCATCAGTCTTAGTAAAGCAATACCATTATAAAATTCACTCTGTAATAATTAGAGGTCGACCGATATATCGGCCAATATTTGGCATTTTTCAAATATCGGCATCAGACGATAAGGTTTTCCTGTTTGGCCGATGCATTTGAGGAGGGACTTTTATTTTGATGGCGCGCCAGAATTTTATTTTGACGTCACTGAGAGCGGCAGTGTTTGAGTTCGCCGTCGTCGTTAACAGTTGCCAAGTCCGTGTATTATACGCGACTTTGGGCTTCTATTTTTGTAGGTTGCGGTTTTTTTGGGCTCATTTTAAAAAATATGGTTGCTTGTTAGGAAAACCTGACAAGCAAATTCGTTTCTTCTTCATTAGTTCACTGTATTCTCCCATGCATTGATGACACTCTGTCGCTCACAGTAATAGGCCAGCAGTGCACAAAATATAAGTGCTGTAGAGTATTGTCAAATATTCGCCCCCCTCCGCACACGCCTTCTTTTTGAAGGAGTGAGTTTCTTCAATGAGGCGAATTGAAGATAAAATCACGTGCACACCTTGTAAAATTCGGCTACAGTTATAAAGGAAAAAAGCACCCCTCTCTACGTTACTACTCTCCTTGCTTGGATTACAGTGTCAATGCGCTCGCCTTTTTGAGAAAGTATTTTTCTTCAATGAGGGATGAAAGAAAAATTGCGGTTGATTAATTAATACACAGAATGTAATTAATACCACGGGCTGTAAAAAACCCAGTGATAGAAGACCTAATTACACGAGTCAAAAATACTAAGAGAAGATTTGAGTTCGAATAGCCAGTATTGTAGTGCGTTATAAAGCTGTGGCTATGTTACTGCTCCCCTTTGAAGCTCTTGTGTTTTAACTTTTTCCATCTGTCCAATCCTATTCTGATCACAGGTGATTGGAGATGAGTTTTGTTCCTGCATTGTTGCAGTTTGCTGATTTTTGTAAAATAACTTATTTTTGCTTTTCAGATAAAAGGGTAGTTTCAGTTTAATAAGTTGCGGGCTCATTTATTGGTAATAAATAATACTGATGATAATAAATAATAAAATAATATTGGGCTTGTTTTTGAAGCTGCGGTTGCTTATTTGCCTCGCAAGAGTTGGCAACAGTGGTCGTTAACAGTTCTGTCTAATACGGACAGAAATCTGTCTAATAATCAGATAGAACTGTTAAACAAAGGAATTAAAATGTATACAAAAAGTATTATAACGATTGCTTTAATATTATTAGTAATAGAAAGGCAAACATTATAATACTTTCTCGTTTGCCGTTAGCATTCAGCAAATACACATTTAAACAAATCTTTGAATGGCTAAAGAAAATTTAATTTCACAAACCTTGCAGACTTAGTGGAATCCAGTTGTGAGATATTGTGTGCATGTGACCTGCATGATCGCGTGCTCTCTGCGTGACTTTCGGTCCGTGCAAATCGAATGTTTTTTAAACATTAAATTCGTGATTTCAAATTATGCTGCCCTTTATGCATTTGCCCACTGCCATATTCATGTCATTTTCACTGTGTGCTGTATGTTACCTTGGCTTTATTTGAAAAAAAAAAAATCCCTGATCCCACTGCACACAAACTTCCCAGAATACTGAGTGTTCTGTTGGTTACAGTTTACTTCCTTTTTAAATATATTTTTATTAAATATTTATTTGTGAAACATACTTTGTCATCTAAAGTATAAGTATATTTATTTAACACATTCATTTTTTTAATCAATTTTCAAATGATTTCAAATTTCTTAAATATTAATGAAAATAAATACAATTATATCTGCTTTATATCGGCCATCGGCCACCCTGCTTTCCAAGATATCGGTATCGGCTGTCAAAAAACCAATATCGGTCGACCACCAGTAATAATTACCATACTAAAGGACTCTGAATCTTTTTTCTGAGAGGAACTGTTCAGAGGTGGACTCTTTACCAGTAGAGATAAAATATCTGGTCAGATTTAATGAGACTTTTAAGAGAAGTGATAAATTCATTCTATTATAACACATAATTATTCAGCAGGCATACATTCTCTGAGAAATTTTAAAAAAAAAAATGTAGAGAGCCTGTCATTCATTTATGTGACATTAAGTCATAGTGCAAAGCAAAATCTGGTGATTACTTGTTTACATACAAACTGCACCTGAAATACTGAGATTGTTATTAAATATAAAGTTCAAATATAAGAAAATGTTACAATTCTAACATTTTTAATCAATTTAAAAATATTGAATGACTGCACATAAAAGCACTAAATTATAGTTAAATTCAAACACCACAAAAATACCTCACTTTTTTACTGTTACAGTTACCATGCTAATATATAATAATATATAAAAATAACAATAATGCTAAGAAAAGCAGTTACATTTGTGATGTGGGGATATGGCTATTTATCTGTATTCAGCACACACAAACAGCTCTCTGTCAACATCAACATGTCAGCACCATACAGCAGTATGTGCCTCTACACTATAACAATCACTTTAGTGATATATAGCGATAAGGAGTGGTGGTGAGAGAGACCGCAAAAGAGAATTAAAATGCAGGTGCTCTGTACCGTTACACCTCAAAAGCATTGTTTAAACCCCCACATGCTCTAAAACTGTTAATATTATTTCAAGGCTTCACTCTCTGTCATTTTATCTCTCAAATAGGTGTACTTCATGTACTTCCTCTTTTGCACATCCACACTGTGCTGATGCTCAGGTGAGAAACTAAAACTGCTCCTAGACATTAGACAGCTAGACATTACACATAAGCACATCCTACTTACACCTAATAATCAAAAATTATATATTTTTCCTATCCATATAAGGTCATACATAACTCCCGAAAATACTTTGATTGGATGAAGATAACATAAACTTCCAAAGATTTCATCGAACAATAACTTTACTGAATATAAGCAAACACACTAGACATTAACGATAAATTCACAAACTCCATCATTCTTTAAATAGGACACGTGTACGAACTCACACAACTGCACTTTTTAACATCCTGCCCTAATTACACACAAATTAAGGATGCCTTCTATAACCTGCCAAACACACCAGGACAAAAACTCCCACACCTGCTAGGAGGAACCTCAAACCTGCTCACACCAGCTGCAAGGTTAGTGAAGTCCTGCCACGACAAAAGGGCAACCAGTGGGACAGGACCACCGACTGGAAAATAACATCATCCCTCTGCATCACACATACAGATTATAACCACTAACAGCTATTACTTTACAACACCACTCCATTTCACCAAGCACCTGTGTGTAAATATAATATACAGTCTGAGTCCAGTATATATCCATAATATGCATACAGTACATATATAAACACATACACAAATGCATACATATATATACATAGTAATATCTATATTACATATTTGTCTAAACCACTGCAGTTGTGTATATACAATATGTTGATCTCATTGAAAACATATTAACAAAAACCTGTTAACACATTTTTATCCTAGACACCTTTAAATGCTGTGTATATGTTTGCAAATATGCATGTACAGTGGTGTGAAAAAGTGTTGGCCCACTTCCTGATTTCTTATTTTTTTGCATGTTTGTCACACTTTAATGTTTCAGATCATCAAACAAATTTAAATATTAGTCAAAGATAACACAAGTAAACACAACATGCAGTTTTTAAATGAAGGTTTTTATTATTAAGGGAAAACAAAATCCAAAACTACATGGCCCTGTGTGAAGAAGTGTTTGCCCCCCTGTTAAAACTGTGGTTTATCACACCCGAGTTCAATTTCTCTAGCCACACCCAGGCCTGATTACTGCCACACCTGTTCGCAATCAAGAATTCTCTTAAATAGGACCTGCCTGACAAAGTGAAGTAGACCAAAAGATCCTCAAAAGCTAGACATCATGCCGAGACCAAAGAAATTCAGAAACAAATGAGAAAAAAAATAATTGAGATCTATCAGTCTGGAAAAAAAGGTTATAAAGCCATTTCTAAAGATCTGGGACTCCAGCGAACCACAGTGAGAGCCATTATTCACAAATGGCAAAAACATGGAACAGTGGAAAACCTTCCCAGCAGTGGCCGGCCGACCAAAATTACCCCAAGAGCACAGCGACGACTCATCCAAGAGGTCACAAAAGACCCCACAACAACATCCAAAGAACTGCAGGCCTTACTTGCCTCAGTTAAGGTCAGTGTTCATGACTTCACCATAAGAAAGAGACTGGGAAAAAATGGTCTGCATGGCAGAGTTCCAAGACGAAAACCACTGCTGAGCAAAAAGAACATAAAGGCTCGTCTCAGTTTAGCCAGAAAACATCTTGATGATCCCCAAGACTTTTGGGAAAATACTCTGTGGACTGACGAGACAAAAGTTGAACTTTTTGGAAGGTGTGTGTCCCATTACGTCTGGCGTAAAAGTAACACTGCATGTCAGAAAAAGAACATCATACCAACAGAAAAATATGGTGGTGGTAGTGTGATGGACTGGGGCTGTTTTGCTGCTTCAGGACCTGGAAGACTTGCTGTGATAATGGAACCATGAATTCTGCTGTTTACCAAAAAATCCTGAAGGAGAAGATCTGGCCATCTATTCGTGACCTCAAGCTGAAGCAAACTTGGGCTCTGCAGCAGGACAATGATCCAAAACACACCAGCACGTCCACCTCTGAATGGCTCAAGAAAAAAAAAATTAAGGTTTTGGAGTGGCCAAACCAAAGTCCGAACTTAAATCCGATTGAGATGCTGTGGCATAACCTTAAAAAGGCGGTTCATGCTCGAAAACCCTCCAATGTGGGCGGGGAATTACAACAATTATGAATAGACGAGTGGACCAAATTCCTCCACTGTAACAGGACTATTGCAAGATATCGCAAATGCTTGATTGCAGTTGGTGGCTGCATTAGGGTGGCCCAACCAGTTATTAGGTTAGGGGGCAAACACTCTTTCACACAGGGCCATGTAGTTTTGGATTTTGTTTCCTTTAATAATAAAAACCTTCATTTAAAAAACTGCATGTTGTGTTCACTTGTGCTATCTTTATTAATATTTAAATTTGTTTGATGATCTGAAAACATTAAAGTGTGACAAACATGCAAAAAAATAGAAATCAGGAAGGGGGCCAACCAATTTCACACCACTGTATATAATGTTAATGCATTGGCAATGTAAGGCTTCTGTTTTGCCATGCGAAGAGGGGGGGGGTTGGGGGGGAGGGGGGGGGGGGGGGGGGGCGAGAGGGGGTGCCAGAATATAATTCATTCCCGCCCAAGCCTTACTCTCTGATTGGCTGGAAATGATCAACCATGCATTCGAAACATTTTTGGAACAGTTCCATTTATCATTCTTATTTACTCATCGCCCTCATAAATCACACTTTCGCTTAGTTTTTTAATTGGCTGCCTGATCTGCTTATAAACAGCCTGGATATTCGTTATACATGCATGAGGAGGGTAACTTCGGTCTTTTAAGGGACAGTTCAGCCATATACGCACACTCGTGTTGTTCTTAATCTTACTTTTGTGGGACTCAAAAGGAGAGGCAAAAGGTTAGAGACAGACAGCCTTTAGTCACCGTTCACTTCCATTGCATCTCTTTCCATACAACGAGAGTGAATAGTGTCTGTCACTCTGACAACATCTCCTTCTTAAAGAAAGTAAGTCATAGAGGTTCGAAATAAAATAAAGGTGAATAAATGAGGTTATTTTTCATTTCTCGTTGAACTATTACTACTCAAACAGTCACAAGGATAAACTAATTCAAGGGTAATGCAGAGATGTTCCAGTCGTTCAACACGAGCGCTCCCAGCTGCGCCTCAGCACCGCCGTGACCATCCCGAATATGAACACACGGATGAAAACACACACATTAAAACACCCCACAATAAACTTTGGGGCTGGCTTAGCTGGCCGTGTTGTTTTACACAACACACCAGATGGTTGTTTTTCTTGTCTCCCAACACAAATCTCAAAGGAGCCAATGCGCAGTTATGTCCACACAACCATAAACAACGCGATTTCGAGCTCTTAAAATGTCAAGAATCACTCATAAATGTACGGTTTGTTTTTACACAGGGATGCCAGACTTCATATCCCACCTAACTGGAGCCAGTTTGGCAACGTGTGCCAGTTTGGCAGGGTTGAAAACAACAGAGTTTGTTTTAATGAAAAGGACGGCTAGATATAAACCGAGGCAGTTTGTAAAGCTGTATCACTGAATGAGCCAGCTCGAACTACCTCGCATCCTCATCCTCTAGCGCGCTGTAGCTGCTTCTGTGCTGTGAAGCCAAAGCGCCAGGACAAACAAGGATGCGAAAGGATACAGTAACACAGTGCAACTGATACAAGTGCATCTTACCTGCATAACCAAAGAAAAGCAATGTCCAAATGAGATCCCTTATTTGAAGCATCGCGATCTCTTCCAAAGGTATGCTCCGTGTAGAATATGTAGAGTTGGTTCAGTTATTAATTAAACGACTACGATGCTTTGCCCCTGATTCAGGTTGCTGTAATATCATGAATTGGTCCTTAGCCGTTGACACTGAATGCGCTCCGAGCAGCACAGCGAATGAGTGACAAGAGCCGCAGCACGCACAGCACGAATTCATCCGCCAGCGCGAGAGTACATGAAGCGCGTTGGATACACGGGAATAAACTAGTGCGCGCACTTTATTCAGTCTGGTGCCGCTGCAAATCACAAACAGCAGATGGTGTGCTCGGAAAATCTCGTCATGGACTGCCGGGGTTATTCGGATTAGGAATTCTTATAAACTCGACAATGGTTAACGGTAGCCTATTCAAAGGCGGGTTTTGTTTCCTCTCACCAGGCTAATTATATGAGTATAAAGCGGATGTGTGCGGCATCGCAGTAATCACAGTCCTTTCATTTCTTGCACGTACTCAAACAAACGCAAGGAAATACAAACAGGTCAAACAAATAGAATGCAACCTATTTTGCTATATTACAATGGATTTAATTAACTACTGCATTTTTTGTTTTTCGTGGGAATAATTGTGATAAATAGCAGGTGCTTAATCTGTATCAAATGCCAAACAGAACCAAATGTAAAGGAAAAGTTCTGACAATTATGCAATCTTTTTTTTTTTTCATTCTAATGTTGTTACACACCCATTTGACTTTCTTCAATACTTTTGTGGAACACAAAATAAGACACTTTTGAAATTGAATTTCTAAATATGAATTCTGAATTAAACATAGTTTCCCGGCAGAAGAATGTTAAAGAGATTAACAGTAAATGATTTAAACAATTAATGAAATATTAGCCAATCCACAAAAGAATATGAAATATGTTTTATTAAATCTAATTTTATTCATTTTAATTACATTTATAGATTTCAATAAAGTTTATAGTTTTGTTTTACTTTGTTTTATTTTTAAAATAACAACTCAACAATGTACTTACTGTAGGCTTCAGATCCCCTTTTGGTGATAGAGGTAAAAGGGAAGATAGATGTCCTGGTTTTGTCCCATGAAAAGGTCAATAACAATAATTCCCTAAGATAGGAGTTGCATAAGGAGAGCATTGCTTCAGACTTATCTAAATAATTTGTAGCCAAGTGTGAAACTGCATTCCATGAACTGTCAGAGGTTAGACAGGAGAGGGTTCCTCCATCTCCGTTTCCAATCAGAATTTAATGAATGAATGAATGAATGAGGCATTTATATAGTGCTATATTGTGTATTGCCGTACACCCAAAGCGCTTTACAATCATGTGCGGGGGGTCTCTCCTCAAACCACCACCAGTGTGCAGCATCCACTTGGAAGATGCAACGGCAGCCACAGCACAACCGTGACAGTGCGCTCACCACACACCAGCTACAGGTGGAGAGGAGAGAGAGTGATAGAGCCAATTCAATGGATGGGGATTATTAGGAGGCCATGATTGAGAAGGGCCAGTGGAGGGAATTTGGCCAGGACCTGGCCAGGGTTACACCCCTACACTTTACGAGAGGTGCCATGGGATTTTTAATGACCACAGAGAGTCAGGACCTCGGTTTAACGTCTCATCCGAAAGATGGTGCTTTTTGACAGTATAGTGTCCCCGTCACTATACTGAGGCTCTAGGACCCACACAGACCACAGGGTGAACACACCCTGCTGGCCTCACTAACACCTCTTCCAGAAGCAACCTAGTTTTCCCAGGAGGTCTCCCATCCAGGTACTAACCAGGCTCAACCCTGCTTAGCTTCAGTGGGCAACCAGTCTTGGGCTGCAGGGTGATATGGCTGTGGAATGTCTTATTAAGGGCAGTTTTTGAGAAAATAAACATACTGTATATTTCTGTGTGATCTACAGCTCGTCTAAAAGATAGATAGATGGATGGATGGATGGATGTATATACAGTATATATATATATGTAACCCCGTTCGTCGGTGTGCTCCCCCAAATGTCTCTGCGTTGTGTTGAGGTGAGGGGTAAATGAGGAGGACACCAAAATCGTTGAGTCAAACAGAGCAGCTTTCTTTTATTAGGCTCCTTTCTCCACACAGTCACTCTCACAGCATGACAGGATGGCAACAGCCTTTCACAAAGGAAATAGAACTGTGTTCATTTCAAATAACCTCAAATTTACAATACATTACGCATTATAAAAGGAAATAATGAAGTTGAGACTGCAGCTAATAGTAAGCTCGTCGGTTACTTCAATGCTTCAAACGCTTTCTCGCACTCATCTGACCACTCAAACGGCTTTACAGGTCCAGAAGTTCCTTTCACTCCTCTTTTCTTCTTCTTTGGGTCACCAGAGGTAAGTCTATACAGGGGTGCCATTAATGTTGCGTATCCCTTGATGAACCGCCTGTAGTACCCTGCAAAACCCACAAACCCCAGCACTTCCTTCACATTCGACGGTCGCTTCCAGTACCTTACTCTACTTATCTTCTCAGGATCCGTATGAATACCCTCTGCAGACACAACGTGTCCCAGATACTGGACGTCTTTCCTCAGCAGACTGCACTTTGGAGGCTTCAGCTTCAAACCATGTTTACGGAGCCGGCTGAACACTACCTCCAACCGCTCAAGGTGCTCTTCGAAGGTCCTAGAGAAGATAATTATATCGTCAAGGTAGATCAGGAGGCTCTCAAAATTCAAATCACCAAAACAGCAGGTCATCAATCTTTGGAAGGTTGATGGGGCATTCTGCAGGCCAAACGGCATCCTGTTGGCCTCATATAACCCCATCGGTGTACTGAACGCAGTTTTGTGCTTGTCATGTTCAGCCACTTCAACCTGCCAATAGCCAGATGTAAGATCTAGAGTCGAGAAGAACCTTGCCTGTCCCAATGCCTCCAATGCTTCCTCTATTCTTGGTAGAGGAAAAGCATCTCTGGTACTGCAGGAATTCAGTTTCCTGTAGTCCACGCAGATCCTCATGGAGCCATCTTTTTTTGAGACAACAACGATCGGGGATGCATATGGGCTTTTGCTTGGATGAATGATTCCAGCTTCTTCCATCTGTGAAATGGCCTTCCGTACCTCCTGGTACTGAGACGGGGGTATTTTTCGATAAGGGAGGCGGAAAGGTTTTGGGTCTACCAATGGTATCTCATGTTGCAGAGTGGTGGTATGTCCATAGTCCATGGAGTGTTTGGAGAAGACATCAGCATTTCTCTTTAACAAATCCTGGAGCAATGTCAACTGCTCCTCACCTTCCACTGCTGCAGCACTAAGATCAACTCCCCATGTCATACCATCATTAGACTCAGCACTAGTAGTCTGCTGATGACTTTGGAAAGACACCGTCACTGAACTCCCACACTGACTTTGGCACATGAACTGGTTCTGACAGGGCATTTGGCACTTTTCTCCTTCCTCAACGACATTCTTGACCAGGAAAGCATCTGCTAGTAGTGTTTTTGGATTGACGACTACATCCTTCTCAGACAGATTCAAGAGGCGGACTGGAACACAACCTTTCTTCACATTAGCAAGCAGCCTGGCAACCATAAGGCCCTCTGGTAGCCTTTTGGAAGAATCACTTTCCACCAGAACTGTGTACTGTGTTTTCTTTGGTCCACCCATAACTCTGCCGACAACATCCTGCTCCTTCCCAGCAGGTATTCTTATTCTGTGGCCAGCAAACTGTACTTGACCCACTTTACCCTCAGCTCCACCAGGTTCACTTTTACTAACAGCCACAAGTGAAGAGTGCCACTCAGGATTAGTCATCTTCACTCTGGCCAGATATTTTCTGCCATTTGATGCTTGGAGGTCATTTCTGGAAACCCTTATTACATTAGCTCCAATAAGCAATGGAACACTGGACCGGTACTCTGTTACAGGGACAACGAAAGCAGGGACATTTGAGTAGACCCTTCCCAAAAACTTCAGGTTGATACAAAGCACACCAACATAAGATACGGGTTGGCCAGCGGCACCTTCAATGGGGATGTCTGATGGCTGCAATTCCTGAGTACAAAGGACAGGATGTTGTCGCCAAAACTCATCAGTAATTGTGGTTACCTGAGAGCCAGAGTCAATGAGAGCCTTACACATCTCTCCATTCACTTCAACCACCCTTTCATTACACGGACCTACCAGCGGTGTATCAACTGGTTTAGACGTGGCCATCTCATGTTGCTGGGGACTCTGTTGCATGCCTGTGGTTGCCCCGGTAACCACAGGCCTTACACATTTAAATCATGCCTGGTGTCTGCTCCATTTTCAGCTGGGGCCACCTCATCAATCATCAATGTCCGACACAGACATGCAATGTGTCCGGGTTTTTCACAACGATAGCAAACTACACCCCTTACTTCAGTGTCACTACTCCCTTGAGATCTCTGGGGCTGAGGAAGCACAGTGCGTGGTGAGGCTCCAACTCTAGCCTCTAACTGGATCAACCTATTGATCTGATCTTCTTGGCTACTCATCAGTTTCTTGACCATGGCTGTGAGTTCAGAAAGATCTGAGTTCAGTTTGTTTGCTTGGTCTGTTCTTGAGTTTTCTCCACTCTGGTTAAAACTGGCAGTTGTAAACTGAGCCTGGGCATACATCTTTTTAGCCTTTGGCTGTGACTGAAACTTCTTTGTTTCCCGAGCAAGGTTACGAAGTTCCGCTTGAAGATCACGAAAACTAATGAGCCTTGGCTTCATTGGTGCAAGCCTGTGATAAACCTCTTCATCGCTCAATCCTCTCATGAACTGACGAGTCAGTTTGCTATCACGGTCTGGAAAAGGTTGGCCTCCATACTTGCGCCTCTTCTACTGAACGTAAAGTGGCCTCCAGGGCGATGGCATATGAACACACCGATTCACCATGGCGCTGGCATCTCTCATAGAAATCTGCTAATGGGTCCAGAGATGTCTGCATCTCACTATACTCAGCTCGTAGTTCTTCAAAAGCTCTGCCAGTAGTCTGCTCATTAGGTGGGAGATTCAGAACTAGCCTCCTGGCTTCACCACTCAAATGTCGCACCACTGTAGCAAAACCCAGATTTGCAGGCATCCCTTCAGCATCAAGTAGATACTGCATATCCCGTATCCAGTCTTCAATAAGTACCCTGCAGTCAGGACCGCCGCTGAATACTTGCACATTTCGTACTTGGTGTGTCTGTGTAAAACTGGGTTGTGGCATGGTCATTGCAGAGTTATGGGGGTTTGCGTCTTGCTGATGAGCTACACGTGGAGGTGCAATCTGAGGTTGTTGCATGGGGATTGGTTGTTGTGCATACATATTTGAACCACAATATACTGGCACTGTCATAGGAGCATACACAGGAGTTGAGGAGGTTGGCATAATGGCACAACTTGAATGTAACAAGTGCTGCTGATCATTGAAGGTTTGGTGTGTTTGAACGGGGTCTGTTTCATGAGGAAACCTGGTGCCAAACAAAACAGGAGGTGCTGGGGGCAGAAATGAGTCAGAAGGTGTTGAGTACATGGCATTTGGCACACCATAGCAGGAGGATACAGGGGCCTGACCGGTCATTGGATGGCCAGTCAAGTTAGCTTCGGATGAGACAACAGTTGCAGCAGGAATATGCAGGCCATATGGAGATGAGTACATGTTGGGATAAGTAGGAATATGGGCTTTAGGTGAAACATGAATGTTAGTGGCATTGTCAGGCACGCCAGTTTGTGATGAGACACTTGGCAAATTAGGTGGGTGGGGGCTAAGTGAAGACATGTGCACAGTGGTTGGAAGTCTACAGGGGGCGTTATCTGAGGCTTGTGGATGAGCTGAGCGCTGATGTTGAGTAGAGGGGGTGGGGCGGGTTCCCAACTGATCCCAGCTCTCTGCAGATGGAGGTACATTCTGTGTGTGCGCTAATAACTGCTCCGACTTTGGCCTGACAGACTGTTGAGAGTTATTGTCTGGCTGGGACACTGTATCAATGCTCAAATTGACAGGCATGCTTACTTCAAACTGTTGGATTTTGTCTTCTTTTACTGGTAACCATGGGGTGGCCTGGAAGGGCTGCCTTAGTGGTACTTGGGGACGGGGAGGTGGTCGATGCGGGGTGGTTTCAGGGAGCCTCTGCATTTCTCTTTTCACTTCTTTGACTCTGCTTGCCTGTGCAACACACAATGTGTATGTAGTGTGCAATACACTATGTGCAGTGTTAACAAAAGTAAATTTATAAAAAATGTAGTCAAATGAAAATGAATGCAGCAAGTATATGCATTATGTGTTTCTTATTTTTCCTCTATTCACAAAGAGCTTTATCGAGAATTAAGGTAAATAAAACATAAAAACAAAATAACCCACTTTAAGAGCTTTAAAAATACTCAACTACTAATCAAATGCACAAGAATAAGGATATGGTTTTAAAAAAAACACATCAATTCACATATTGCTCAGAAAAACAAATTAACACTCCTACTGCACAATATCAAGAGTTCAGAAACAGAAAGGGAAAAAGAAAGAAAAAAAATACTCCTTAATGAAAACTCAGTCCAGTCCAACAATACATTTAGCACTGTCACTTTAAGACAAAAGAAAGGCGAGGGGGAGTAAAATGTTTCTTTTATTTATTTTTTTAAATGTTTTCTCTTTGTTTTGTTTTTTTACTTTATCCCCACTCTACTTACACTAATTATCCAAAAGCTTACTTCCGTTGACGTGAAAACCAACGATCCGGGTCTCGGCACCAAAGATGTAACCCTCTTCGTCGGTGTGCTCCCCCAAATGTCTCTGCGTTGTGTTGAGGTGAGGGGTAAATGAGGAGGACACCAAAATCGTTGAGTCAAACAGAGCAGCTTTCTTTTATTAGGCTCCTTTCTCCACACAGTCACTCTCACAGCATGACAGGATGGCAACAGCCTTTCACAAAGGAAATAGAACTGTGTTCATTTCAAATAACCTCAAAATTACAATACATAACGCATTATAAAAGGAAATAATGAAGTTGAGACTGCAGCTAACTTAATAGTAAGCTCGTCGGTCACAACTTACTAAAACACAGGAAAGATAAACTACAGCATATGACAGACAAAGATAAACGCTGGATGTAATCAAATTAAGGCGAATTAGACCATAAAATACACAAATAGACCTTAAACATAACATAATATACATGAAAATTATGCTCAGCCACATGGAACATAGGAAACGTGCAATAATATCAGAAATACAAAACAATCTATCAAAAATAATGTCTGATACACATTATCCAACCTATCATCAACAATATATTTCTTCTAATAGCATGGATGGCTAATATAATTAGATCAATTTAATAGATGTAGTGGAGCAAACTGATAAACCCGCCTTACCTTTCACAAAGGAAATAGAACTGTGAGTGAAAAGAAGGGCTCACTTCTCTAATGAGAACACAACGCACAGCTCCCCCCAAAGGCCAGGAGAACACATTACATCTTCCCTACATATATATATATATATATATATTTATATTATCAAGATAGAGGGTGGATAGCTAGATAGAGGGACAGATATATGGAATGAGACATGATGGATGGATCAATCAATTGATATGATGGATGGATGGATGGACAGATAAAAAGAGGGATGGATGTATGGATGGACAAACAGATAAACAGACAACAGATAGATTATAGGAAGATGGACAGATGGATGTATGGATATATGGATGGATGGATGGATAGCTAGATAGAGTGATAGATATATGGAAAAAGACATGGATGGATGGATCAGTTGATATATTGATATAATGGATGGATGGACTTAAAAAAACGGGTGGGTGGATGGATGGATGGAAATATAGAAAGATGGATGGATGGATAGCTAGAAAGTGCGATAGATGGAATTATGGAAAGAGATATGGATGTATAGATGGATCAATAGATTGATATGATGGATGGATGAATGGACAGATAAAAAGAGGGATGGATGTATGAATGGACGAACAGATCAACAAACAATAGATAGATACATAGGAAGATGGATGGATGGCTGGATGGAAAATGGGCAGTTCAGTAGAAGGATAAAAAAAGATATAGAAAGATGGATGGATGGATAGATGGACAGACGGATAGATGTATATATAGAAAGATGGATGTATGGATAGAGTGATAGATATATGGAAAGAGACATGGATGGATGGATCGATTGATAAATTTATATAATGGATGGATGGATAGACTTAAAAAGGGTGGGTGGATGGATAGATGGATGGGTGGGTGGAAATATAGAAAGATGGATAGATAGCTAGAAAGAGTGATAGATGGATATATGGAAAGAGGCATGGATGTATAGATGGATCAATAGATTGATATGATGGATGGATGGACAATCTCACTTGATCTCAAAGTTACTCCTTTCATTGATTTTAGTCTTTTTTCTTTTTCTTTTTTTACTTATTTTAAACTCTGATACTGAAATAAGGAACAAAAACAGTATGTTCCCCTTGTACATGTGCATGTCTTATTCCTTATCGTGTGACATTTCACAAACCACTACCCAAGGTAAATTTCATCAAGCACATTCACTAAGAGAGGCAATGAACTATGTACACTACGTTTATTTATAGCTAACAGAGAGCGTAAAGACAGGCAATGAAGCCGTCTGGGTATTCACGATAACTCGTAATAGCACATTAAATCCTGAGAATCCCTCCACTGTACTAAGGACTGATGACTGACAGATGCAGTTCCTTGTGTTCCCCTCCGTCAAGTCATTGCTAAATTTATTTTGTGCTCTCACACAGATGTAAAGATTAATCTCTGCGCTTCGCTATTTATTCCCCTCGGTTTGTCGTTTCAAACTGGTCCCTTTTTCAATAAACAAGGCGCGTGGTGTTTGAAGGCACAGCCTGCAGGGGACGTTTCAGGATGAGAGCTACTGAGGGGCTGGTAATGAATGATGACCCTACTTTTGTTTCACACAATCTCTGCTCATCTCTCAAAGCTAACAAGGCCTTGAGACTTTAGTGTAGTCGCTCCACCAGCTGAATAGATTTGAGCACAATCAAAGTTTAACCTTATATCTTGTCTCACAACAATTGAAGATTTTCTAAACATGCCTTCCATTGCAGGCTTATAGAGCCTTCTAATTCTCATCCAAATGTCAATAAAAGGAATAAATTTATTCACAAACAATAAAAATCCTTGTTAATGTCATTGTTGTTCAGAAAGTTGCTGGTAACAGATTTAATAGCTCTCGAAAACATATGTAAACCTCAGTTCCAACTCTTAGACAAATGAGTTAAGCATTGAAGTTATCAGGCTGTTGAGCAGACGGGGGCGGGTAAGGCATTATATTCTGGCTCATCTAATTACTCTGAACTGCAAAATTACACATGTAATAATGCGCTAAACCATTGTGGCATGAGCTCTAAGTCCCTATATGATCATAAATGCTCAATGTTAAATTGCTTCAGCTGTGCCAAATGGCACTGAGCAAACACAGCTTTATTTTGTGACAGAGAGAACATGAATAGCTTCATGGATTAATATATCAGTCTAGGGTTTTGTGCCATTCAGAATTGAATTGAGAATATATTTAATAAATACATTCTGTATATACGCATATGTATATTTCGGACTGTTTTCACTTGTAAATGGTGCTTGAGCTGTGCATATTTCTGTCCTGATACAGATGAGACTTTTTCACTGGAGAAAGCAATACTAGGGATAGAAGACTTGTATTTTAGCTGGAAGCGATGTTTTGAGGTTGAAAACATTTTAATGATGAATTTGTTTCTTCCAAACACAAAGCTTTTCACTTCATAAGACATTATTTGATGGACTGGAGTTGTGTGGATTGCTTATCGATTATGGTGACATTTTTATCAGTTGTTTGGACTCTTATACTGATGGCACCCATTCACTGCAGATGATCCATTGGGAGCAAGTGCTACTAAAATTATAGATCTGTTCTGCATGAAAGACACAAAATCATCATTCATCTTAGATGGCCTGAGGTTAATTAAATTTTCAGCACAATCTATTTTTTTTCTGGCGAGAACTATTCTTTACAGCCATGCAAACCATTTGCAGGAAAACAACTCTCTAATAATTATTTACATTTCTATTATATGCATATTCATGTGACAACATAATACAGCATGTGACAACATAATTATGCATGCAAGTCACTAACAACGTTTCAGCAAAATAAAAACATAAAAGAAATGCTCAAGGTCCCACATCATTCATGCATGCAACTCCTCAAAATGACTAAAATCCACTGTAGTGATATAAAATTTTAACCCTGCTCATGCAATTTAGCTGGGAATTTCTCCAGAACAAGTCAAGATTAAGAAGATGGTTGAGGCGGGGGAAACAAATTTGATCCTATCTGTCTGTCTGTCTATCTATCTATCTATACTTTAAGGTAGTGGTTCTCAATTCCAGTCCTCGTTCACCTCTGCACATTTTGTATGGATCTTTTATTACTTCAGACATTTGTTCTATTAGACCATAAGTTCCCTGCGAAGTGGACGTAGCAAGATATTCCGCCATGATTTCAGTATATGATTCATTCAAAGGGCATCAAGGACATTGAGACATGAATTTAAATTTTTTATTTTTTTTTACAGAGGTATATCATGTCACACTTCACACTTAGTAAGTTTTGTCTGTGTGTGAAGACGCTGCAGGCGTGGTACAGTGTGCAGTGCGGTGGTACGCGGGGACTGGAATGAGGGAAAAAAAAACACTGCTGTCCCCCCCCAGGTCCCCCTTCGGTGCAGTGTAATTATACAATTAAGTACAGAATCATATTAATTTCCAACATGTGCTTATTATAGAGTTAGGATCAGGGTTTGGTTTAGGGTTAGTTGCATATACAGTAAATATGAATAATTTACTGGTGCTTCTGTTGTAAGTAGTACATGTAACAAGGACACTGCAAAGTAAAACGTTACCCTCTAATCCTATCTATATCCATACATCCATCTGTTACCAAACCAAAACACATTCATATTTTCCCTCATGGGGAAAACATAATGCAGCCTAATGCAACAATGCAAACATATTTGTGCAACTTGGCCTGACTCACTATAAGCTCTGCTAAATGTTCTATTAGACCAAGAGCCTGTTAATCAGACCTCAAATCGACCATTGGCAATTTTCCCAATTAACACCCATTTAAAATGAAAAATGCAGCACAACCAGGTCCCTCAAATAAAGCGCTTTATATACTAATTACCTGTCACACAGAAATCAGCAGAGGGTGTAAGCCAGCGAGGCTTCTAAACTCCCAGAAATGTTCTAGAGACTATCAGTATGCCAGTGGGAAATGGATAAAAGAGAAATCTAATAATAAGCTTTCACTGTACTGATAAGTAACCATCCCTGACAGGGTGGTAATTAGAATGAATTATGGGGGGACAGCAGTTTCTCTCAGCCTGCTTACACCGACTTTGTGTGTGTTTGTTGGGAACCTGTTCACTGGGCTGTGAAATCAGAGCCATCTGACTACATTCCCAGGCTGCAGAGCATCTATCCCAAACCCATCGATTCCTTTCTGTCACTAATGTTCTGCATCCCAGCACGCACAGCCAGGGATTCTGCCCCGTAATCCTCACACTTGAGAATCGTGGCATTTGTATGTCACTTCGGTAATTATGAACACATTTATCTGTGTCTTCAATGGCTGGTGGCATCTGTTTCATTGTAATCTGGTACAACTGAGCACTGGAATTTTCTGCTCGGTGTAGTGAACTGTGCTTGGCTTTGTGGGATAATACTTCAGTTCACAAGTTTGGGTTTCCTATAAAGCTTTGCTTTTGTGGACATCCGCCGGGCCTGACAAAAAAGCTACAGAGTGAACGTGCCTCTTGTTAAGCTAACTGAAATAATATGAATGGCATACTTATTAAATGGCCAATCGCTGATGAAAGTGCCCCAGTCTCGCCAAGGAAAAGGAGGTCTTTATAATCTGCCAGAGCACAGTAGTAGATTTCATAGTATGGAGTTATGAGGAACCAACATGGGAAACATTCTCATTTGTTTATAATGACCGTAAACTGTAAATGAAGTAGAATTGGAGTACTTTTTACAGCACAGGTGTGAAGGAAAAACTCACTCTTTGCTTCCAACCAGTGGCAGCCGGTGGAAACTTTTCTAGGTAGGATGCCACATCCAACAATTTCAGCATACATCCCAGTATGATTTATCCCAGTATAACAAAAGGGAAAATATTTAGACTTGAAACATTTTAAATAAAGATAATTGTTTTACCAAGTTCAAGATTAAGTTTGAGGATGATTCTCACAAAACTATATTTTCTAAAAAAATTATTCAAGATAAATTAACCTTTTTTTTGTATTTTTTATATTTCACAATCATAATTTCAGAATTTTCACAATATATTTGTTTAGAGCATTTTCTATAACTACAAGCTGCATTACCAAACAGGACAACATGGAGATGTAAACAGACCACTATACCAGTCACCTTAACCTGACTATATAAATATATACGGATCCATTCAGAATTATCACCCCCCCCCCGAAAAAAAACCCCAATTAAATGGCAAATAAAAACATTCTGAATTTTTCAAATGTGGTGATCTGAAGGAAGCTCAACATCACCATGTGAACAGATCGTCATGTCTAGATGTGGTCGTTCTGTCTGTGTTGAGTCGGGGGGACACCCCCCCCCCCCACTACCACTGACCTTGCAATCTCCCGATTTTAAAAACAGCCTTCTTAAGGATGTGGCCATTATAAAACACTCACCAGACATGTGACCATACTGAAATGTGTTCGTGCAAAAAGCTATCAGAGAGTGCACATAGCTACCTGTTTGTTTATTTGCAAATTAATAATAACAGACTCGCATGTGTCTAATATGTGAGTATAGGAGAGCATAAGTCTAAGTGGACGTCCATGACATGCAGAGTCCCACAAGGCTCAATTCTTGCACCGCTCTTGTTTAGCCTGTATATGCTCCCACAAGTCAAATATGAGAAAGAACCAAATTGCCTATCACAGCTATGCTGATGATACCTAGATTTACCTAGCCTTATCTCCAAATTACTACAGACCCATTGACTCCCTCTGCCATTGCATTGATGAAATTAACAGTTGGATTTGCCAAAATTTTCTTCAGTTAAACAAGGAAAAACTGAAGTCATTGCATTTGGAAAAAAAGATGAAGTTCTCAAGGTGAATGCAAACCTTGACTCTAGGGGTCTAACAACTAAAACTCAAGTCAGGAATCTTGGTGTGATTCTGGAGACAGACCTTAGTTCAGTAGTCATGTCAAAGCAGTAAATAAATCAGCATACTATCATCTCAAAAAACATTGCAAGAATTAGATGTTTGGTTTCCAGTCAAGACTTGGAGAAACTAGTTCATGCCTTTATCACCAGCAGGATAGACTATTGTAATGGTCTCCTCACCGGCCTTCACAAGAAGACCATTAGACAGCTGCAGCTCATCCAGAACGCTGCTGCCAGAATTCTGACTAGAACCAGAAAATCTGAGCATATTACACCAGTCCTCAGGTCCTTACACTGGCTTCCAGTTACATTTAGGATTGATTTTAAAGTACTTTACTCGTTTATAAATCACTCAATGACCTAGAACCTAAATACATAGCAGATATGCTCACTGAATATAAAACTAACAGACCACTCAGATCATTAGGATCAAGTCAGTTAGAAATACCAAGGGTTCACACAAACAAGGGGAGTTGCTTTTAGTTATGCCGCCCGCAGTTGGAATCAGCTTCCAGAAGAGATCAGATATGCTAAAACACTACTCACATTTAAATGCAGACTCAAAACTCATCTGTTTAGCTATGCATTTATTGAATGAGCACTGTGCAACATCCGAACTGATTGCACTATATTCCGAACTGATTGCCAACTATCTTTTATGTATAATTGTTTTATTAACTTCATTTTTAAACTCTTAAAATTCAAATTTTTAAAATATTTACCTAAGTTTTAAATTCCTTGTTTATTGCATTGCTGATTTTTTTTTTTCATTTATTTTATGTAAAGCACTTTTGAGTTACCATTGTGTGTGAAATGTGCTATATAAATAAACTTGCCTTGCCTAATAATGTGTGACTCCTGTATATCACTGTGATTGTCTTTGCCTCCATTAAAATTGTCATATATTAAAACTTCACTGGTGAAATACTGGTTTGCTTTATTCAGGCCATACAGACTATTAGTGACTTCAGCTTAAAGATAGTTAATAGAGGTATATTTGTTCCCACCAATCGCTGCACAAGTTAAGTTTACGTATGATGACAAAAGCACATTACTATCAGTACTAGACCTCCCGCGAACACATACACTGCGTCTGAAATCACATACTTCCCTACTATATAGTAGGTGATAAAACAGTCTAGTGAGGAGACGAGACGTAGTAGTAGTAGTGTTGTACGAATCAGTAGTATTTGAAAAACAGTAGGCGAAAAGTACCTGGATGACCTATACTTCGCCTGGCAATTATGCAAGTGAAATGCGTTATCGAGGACACTTTTACTATCCAGAGGCATGGTGAGAGGTGTATGATAATATGGCAGTGACAGGCAGCCAGGCAGGCAGGCCAGGACAGGGCACAACACGGCAAGGCAGGATCAAGACAGGCAGAATAAACATAACCAATAACAGTACATACAACACATGTACGTACAAATGAGTAATAACGAACCAACGCAAGACTGCAAACACAAGGGGAATAAATAGGAAGACAAATGAGGAGGGTAATGAGGGAGACACAGGTGGAACCACTGAAACAATAACCAGATAACAAGAAGGGTGGGGTCAAGACACTAGACAGGAGAGCATATGCCACAAACAAGTACAAGACAAGCCATGTGCTCAAATACAGAAACAGTGTCCTCTGGTGACCATCTAGGGCACACCAGCTGATGACTACTCGGGGCGATTCTCAGCCAGTGTGAAATCACCCAAAAAGGGGCGGTACTCCACAGAATGGGGCTTGACGCTGATTAGATTATATATCCAGTGGCAGTCTAACAAACAGTCAGCTGTGGTTAAATGTGATAGAAAAAAATCCCTCCCTTTTGCACTTTGGTGGTGCGTCACCCTATTGCCCTAATGAAGAAACCACCCCTGCTTCCAACAGACTCCTCTGTGTAAACGCAGATGCTGGTTTTATTGTGGAAGACATCAAATCATCAGAGGTAATGAATGGAATTTCTCTGGAGATGGATGGAGAGGGACAATGGCCATAGCGCACAAGTGGCATTCTGTGGGTCCAACCAGAATAAATCAGAGACTTTTAAGTGAATTTAAGGAGAACTTGAGAGGATGTTTTACATAATCCATAAATTAACTTTAGGGGGTTGGTTCTATCTAGGCTCTATTGCATTACTCTCGCTAAGCAGGAAATTAAAGTTTGAGGATCCTGACAGATAGGAGTTTGGCCTTCATCTCAGGAAAATATATTGGCAGAATATATCTGAAAATGGATGTGAACGCCACCATTAATATGGCGTACTTACTCACTGTGTACAACCCTTTCTGGTTAGAAGCAGTATTAGAATGAACTCATTTTGATTTTCTGAGGTAATTTTTAATCAGTTTCTTTTATCAAATCCCATAAAACACAGAGCTTACCATTTGTGTCTAAAAAGTTGATTAAAAATGTCTCACTTTGAACAACTGTGGACAATTATGAATAATCTACACAATTAATGTTCTGCTAGAATGCATTTTACAAGTGACCGGTCCCCATGTGAGATTATACTGCTCTATATACTGTATATTACTGTTTCAAGTTTTGAAAGGGGGGTTCTTCCAGTTCAATGGTTTCAGAGTTGAATTTAGCTGCACACTCAACAAAACTCACTTGCTATACCACAGAAATAGACAGCTGGCAGCTGCAGGTCACTCCTGTATATCCAGTATCTGCAAAGGCACCACACCCATAGGTCTAGAATAGAATGACAAGAGATATATTTAAGCAATATCACACAAGAAAGAAGGCTTTAACATCAGTACGTCTGCGATTGGGCCTGCAACGGAATAACAGCTGCAATATTGCTAAGTAAAACATTTCAGTTGAAAGTATGATTTGGCTTTTATACTGTACAACAGTTTTACACCGCAGTTTAATAAATTGAATAAAAGTTGTTATCAAGTAACTTACACTACTGTTCAAAAGGGTTAGTAAATTGTTGTTTTTATGTTCTTGGAAGAAGTCCCTTAAGGGTGCATCTGTTGAAATTGTTAAAAAAACAGGTAAAACTACAATAATGTGTATTACAATGTAAAACTGCTATAACTGTTTTCTATTAGAATATATTTTAAAATATAATTTATTTCTGTGATGCAAAGCTGAATTTTCAGCAGTCATTACCAGTCCGCACGGTCACAGGATCCTTCAGAAATCATTCTAATATGCTGATTTGGTGCTCAAGAAACATTTCTTATAGTGATCAGTGTTGAAAGCAGTTGTGCTGCTTAATATTTTTGTGGAAACTGATACATTATTTTCAAGATTCTTTGATGAATAAAAAATTTAAAAGAACAGCATTTATTTGAAACTGAAATCCTTTGTAACATTATAAATGTTTTTACTTTCACTTTTGATCAATTTAATGCATCCTTGCTGAATAAAAGAATTATTAATTTCTTAAAAATCATTATCTTACTGACCCGAAACTTCTGAACAGTAATTTACATAAAAAAGACAAATGGCTAGTTTGGTTGTATATTTGTTACTTGCCAACAGCAATTTCATCTCTCAGATGCTCAAATGTTCTGTAACCGCTCCAGATCCACTTCAGGTTTTTCATTTCCCACTCCCTGCTTGCTCCATCCTCACTGGTAACAGACACTCTGAGAGAGAAAAAAAAAAAAACACAGACACTCCGACTAACAAAAAACTCTCTCCTCACTTAAGGCAAAGTCACATTCCTGGCACTGCATTCACTCCGCACTGACCAAATACTCTGATCTGGAAAGCTGTAAACAAACAAACAAACAGTGATACAAACAGTGAAGCGTTACAGTGCTGGTACTCTATGTATTAGCACTCTTGGAAGCAAATCAAATTTGAGGTAACAAATTGAAGGTAATAGAATGTAAAATCATTAACTCACTTCTAAATCACCTTCCTCCAGCACTGTAATAAAATGAAATGCACAATAAATAATTAAAATGTGTTTTAAAACAGTATGAGGCCTTGTTGTTAGTGACCCATATGTCATCCGCATAATGAATGCAATGCTACAGAAATGAGCAAATGTCCTTTTGTACCGAGACAATAATTGCATCAGGATTCCAGACCTTTCTGAGAAAGAAGTAGTTTGGTGCTTAAGAAATGACACAAGCTGCAGACTCACGGAACAGTAGCTTGAAGCAGTGGGAGGCTTTCCCAGCAGCTGTTATCTGTCAGTGGGCTGTCAGGGCACCTGATCGGGGGAGGGGGGGGGGGGGGGGGGGGCTACTCATCACGAACACCCCCCCCGCGATGCCAGATGTCTCAAATTCCTGGTCCCAGTGGGCCCATTCACCAGACTTGAGTGTAATCCCATCCTCAACGTGAAGCACATCCAGGACCCCCCTCCATAGTCTGGAAGTACAGAGCACTGAAGTGTGGCTTCTTCAATACAGCCGCTTCAGAATAAATTACTACACGGTTTGCTTATGTTACTTTGTCACAGACATCCTCGTTTTAGTTAAAGAATATGTGAACTAAGACATGTTTGACAATATTTCAACTCAAATACAACTATTTAGATGAACATGATAGCAGATTAGCAAAGGTTTATGTTCACTGTTGAGGATTGTAACTGTGGCCAACATTTTTCAGATTCCTAGATTCCTGCATATGTGGAGAACATTAAAAAAAAGATATATTGAAGAATGTTTCAACTGTTTTTACCCATACGATGAAACTCAATGGGGTCCAAAACATTGGACCCCATTGACTTTCATAAGGATCAAAACAATCTTCCACAGTAGAATGAAAAGATACAGGTTTGATAGTCCTGCCCTAAAATTACACTTTTGTCTAAAAAAATTATACATAATTCACAGTGACTTTCACTGAAATTAAAAAGATAAACTTTCAGGGAAATCAACCCACAAATGGTTCTGTCTTGTTGTCTGTCCATATTAAGCTTGGAAAAAGGATCCACTTCACCTTTAAGCACACAAAGAAGAAGTCTCAGCACTTTCAGATAGACATCTGGATAGTTTTCCATTTCATTTCTATGTGAGGCTAGAGGGGAAACCCATCCAAAACTAATAACAGGTTGCAATAAGACTGTGCGGGGTTTTGTAATGTGACTCAGCTGGAGAGCAATCGCTGGAGTTTGCATGGCTTCTATATTACCTCATCTGTTGCATCTTCCTTATATTGCTGGATTAATGAGCCATTTTATCTGCCCACGATATCTGACGCAATTCCAAAAGCTGTTTAACATGTCATGATGAAACTAATGCAAAGTTTGAATAGTTTTGTGATTCAAGAATTATAGCCACTCTGCAATGTTTAATAACATACGATGTGAAATATTTCTAGCTTAAACAAAAGCATAAGAGGACTTTAAAGATTTGACCCCTAAATTAATGAGCTGCAAGCACAAGGAAGAAAGAAATTTGCCCTGATGAAACAAGATTGTGATTTATGTTAAGAGCTTAACGTTTAACGACAGACTTAATTAAACACTGCAGTGCATTTTTCCTTTTACTGACTGGGTCAGAACTTTTAATAAACTATCTGCTGTTAGTCTAGGCAGAGTCAGAGAAATTTACAGGGGAAAGTTGGTGGCAGGTAAATTGCCTATAATTTGAGGCAATTACGTAAATACCTTGTTTGCTGCAATGACTTCAAAACCAATGTGGCGTACGGTAGCTGGAGCACAGTGTTTCCATGGACTAACTCCAGGTCTGTGGTGCTCATGCAGAGTGATGAATCTAAGCAGAGCTGAGGAGCTCTCAAGGGATGATGCATTAACATTAAAGCAGAGGTAAACATTCAGCGGTCAGGCCTCGGGCACCAGGCTATAAATATCTTTGACTCAATCTAGCTCAATTAGCAGAATTAATAACTGATAATGTTAGTGATTAAGATACCTATTTCTGCCTTTACCAGTCCACTAACGCATATAAAATTTAAAACGGACCCAAACCTGCTGACAATTGTTGTTGTTTTATGCGAAGAGAGGTGGTTGGTTGATCAAAATAGTTGGGGAATTGTTCTATAAAACTGATGCTATACATTTGGGATGTTTTAAATTGAAACAGTATAATTTGAGCCCAGTCAGAGCTTGCAGTGTCTGGCGTGATGCAGTTAACATGATAGCTGCACAGTATTTGGATGCTATGCTCGCTGCCAACTTAAATTTCGCTTGGGCCAATTGTTTGTTTTTACCACTCCATTACAGTTATTGCTTACTCTGACATAATGAGCAACACTGACCGCCAACAGTCGTTTGAACGCAAGCTGCCGCACTGAAAAAAAAAAAACTGATAATGTTGTGCTGTCACAAACTCCCTTGATGAAATGCACATTTGAAAGCTAATTGAATCACCTTGCATCACGTTCAGGCGCATATTTAGTCTCAATTATATGTATATAATTAGAATTATAAGAAATATAATGTGATGTTGAATTTAGAATGACCAAGGAACAGTGTTTATGTTAGGAAATATTACATATTATTAGATATTACATAACACAATATGGCTAGAATTTCATCAGCTATAGCCAGTGTGTGCTGTAAAATTCCATTATTTTTCAAATTAGTGGAGTAGAAATGTGCAGTAATCAGACACAGGTCAGTGCAGACAGTTTGCTGAAACTGCAAGAAAGTAAACAAATATAAGGCAAAACTTTATTTAGTAATCTACTATTTGGGGAACTACGTGCTTAGAATTGCTAAACTAAGTAATACACATAGAAAAAATATATTAAAAAGAACTGTGCCACTGTTTATCTCTGTTTAGAATGACTTTGGCATTAATGAGGAACTTCATCAATTCCATGATGAGTCCTGAACTGACATAGAGAACTTGTGGAGCCATGTAGGGGTGGAATAAGATGCATGAGTGAACTTGAGAGGCAATAAAGATACACAGCAATATAAGACAGAAGATTTACCATGGCCAAGTGTCTGATTTTGTTTGCAGGATACCTCCCAGACAGGAGTACAATCCAAATTTAGTAAGGTCCAGTGAAATATTATATGAGAAGAAAGCAGAAACTGCTCCCTCGTCCTACTAGGGCTGATTTTTCAGGTAAATAAATAAAAAAGAAAAAGAAAATGTGAATGTGAATATTGCAATTTAAGAATATAAAATTAAAGTTAAAAGACATGTTTTTTCTAAGCGTTAGAGTGTTCATGCTTATTTTCAAGAATCAGTTCAACTCCTTGGTGTCATCACTCAGAAATGTGCATTAAAATGTTTGAGTGAAATATATTTGTTTGCAAATATTGTAATTTATTGGTGCATATATTAAATTATTCATCAATTATGTTTATGTAATTAAAACCATGCTTTGGATATTTAAAACAAATTTTTACTGTATTTCACACCATCAAACAATTTCATAGCAAACACAGAAGTATGATGATACAGGTTTTCAAAAGACTAAAAAAAGAATCTAGCTTTGAAACCCAGACTTACCCCCTGCCCAGTGACGTGTTTATCTTTCCTCTGTTTCCTATATATAGTGCATTCTCCATTGAAAATTCCATTAACATTTCCCACTGTCTCATCCACTGTCAGTGAAATATTGCTATTGAGAGACTGCATATTTCACAAACATATTTTAGACATTTGTTCTTAAACCCGTGTCTGCCAGCAAGATCTGCTGTGATTTGTTTTCAGTTCTCAGTGAAACTGATTCAGCTGAGAATGAAAGTCAATGTCTTCAATCATTAGACACGCACTGCCATACTCGTGACGCAATGCTAGAGCCATGAGAGATGAACAGGTATGTACTTAATTTGATATCATATTCTGAAGAAAATGTGAGTGTTTCTTGTCCATGCAAAATGACACTGCTAGAAGTAAATCTCATCAATGAAACTATTGATGAAAATGCTTTCTGTCAGTGATAACAAAGGTGAAAAAATTGTGCATTATGATGATAAGCTATTTTATTTACTGCATACATAACTCTTGCTATTTCACCAAAAAATGACAGAAAGCAAACAATTGAAAGACTCTAACCAAACACCAACAATGTTTTGGAAAAATCTAGACGAATTGATTGTTTAACAAACTCCACCTAATAGTCAAATATCAGAGAGTGACCAGCTTGTTCTGAAGCTTAAAAATGAATGAACACCAGTGAAGTGAAAAATTTATATTTTTGTTTAAATAAAATTCAATGATATGTCAAGTAAAATTGCATACTACGACCGAGGGGAGGAAATTTGAGACCATATGTGTGACCCTGGAGCACAAAACCATTCTTAAGTCGCTGGGGTATATTTGTAGCAATAGCCAACAATACATTGTATGGATCAAACATCGATTTTTCTTTTATGCCAAAAATCATTAGGATTTTAAGTAAAGATCATGTTCCATGAAGATATTTTGTAAATTTCCTATTGTAAATATATCAAAACTAAATTTTTGATTAGTAATATGCATTGCTAAGAACTTCATTTGGACAACTTTAAAGGCGATTTTCTCAATATTTGGATTTTTTTGCACCCTCAGATTCCAGATTTTCAAATAGTTGTATCTCGGCCAAAAATATTGTCCTTATCCTAACTAACCATACATCAATGGAAAGCTTTTTTTCAGCTTTCAGATGATGTATAAACCTTATCAATTCTTTGTGGTCCAGAGTTACATATTTTCTTAGACAATAAGCAACGGGGGACAGAAAGAAGGGGGCGGGATGGAAAGTATCTCTCATGTCACCCAAAGTGCAACTGTAAGGCTATCAGCTCCAACGTCAGAGGATACCCTCTGTATGAGCATTAATGATGCTTTCCTCAGCACAAATAAACAAATTCATAGCAAGATATCCAATGGCAGCCTCAATGACCTCCATAAAAAATTGGCATCACATCAAAGTAGGTTTCACTTTGTCTTCTGTCCACACCCACCCACTGCAACCTCTACCCCCTCCTCAGAGCAGCTCTTGGGGAAGTGCTTCCTGCCTGTCACCATATTTACAGCAAGCTCCCCAAAGAGTTTTTCACGGACAAGTTGGCAACTTGCAGTAAACAAGTGCCTCTCTCTGAGAGCGGAGGAGGGTGAAGACTTGTATGTGTGTGCATGTGTTTGTGACAGCAGACTATAAGAGTTGGGGATCCTAGAAGGGGGCGGGAAAGAGGGCGGAGGAAAGGGGGGAGGGGGAGTTGGGAGGAGGGATGGGGTGCGGGGGGTGAAGGGGAAGAAGTGGGAGAATCTTTGCTTTCTAAAGGGGCCAGCAACAGTTTTTTTTTTTTAAGGCTTGGGACGGACGGTGTGGGCAGAGAGCTAGGTAAAAAGCTAGTGAAGTTATAAGCTAGAGTATTTAGCCACGGTGTGTTTAGTTCTGCTCATGGCAAGGTCATCCGGACAGCCACTCTGTTCAGGAGCTCCAAGGAATTGAGCCAGAAACCAGTTCGTGTTGTGTTGACATGTGTTTCAACACACATATTCCCTGCTGGGGTAAAAAAAAGGTCACCATGTTGTGAGACAAAGTCGCCTTGCAATATATAAAGTCATATTGTGTTGTGATATAAAATTGCAATAGAAGAAAGTTTTATTTTGAAAAAAAAATCTACCAAAAGCATATACTGTATACACACTACCGTTCAAAAGTTTGAGGTCAGTAAGACTGACCTAAGCCAAATCAGAACTTCTATGCTATGCAACAGACTCACTCTGTTAAATGTTTTAAGAAAGGAAACCATATTTTTTTCATGATCTGTCAAGTCAGTGCTAATACTAATGGTTGGGTGGTCCACATTGAGAAGAAATTCTCCACTATGTGAAGCATGTTCATTCCAAACATTGTGAAGACGCCCTTCCATACATGGACGTCTCCTGGATATTCTAATACATGTGATTAGACAAGCACTTCAGTAAGGCTCTTGAGGAATGTAAAAATCTTCTTCTGATGAGTCTGAGTATAACTCATCCACATAAACATTTACTAATATGAGTAATATTAGCATGGCATTTGCTAATGAGAGGCAACATGTGAAGATTTACCATTAGTCCTAATTAATTAGAGCATGTTGTGTCAAACATGGCAATATAATTTGCTGTCACTCGTGGCAGTTCATCCAATTAAAAATGACCTTTACTGCTGGGGTTTCTGATTACAATGAACATTTTAAAATGTTATCAGCTAGCCTGTACAGGTATGTACAGCATAATAATGTTCCCCTCCAGATCCACATTTCCAATGTTGTGTCATATAGTTGACAGGCTAATAGCATATAATTAGGACTAAAACACACAATATGCCAAGGATTTTAAATATTATTATGAACTACAAAAACGTTGTGATACATCAGGAATTAAATGGTTAATAAGGGATAATTTAATAAAGGCAGCTAATCTAATTAAAATTAAAAGAAATCTTAGAGCCCTTGAAAGACGCATTTGGTTTGGAAGATATGGTATAAACACAAACATGTTGTTAAAATGACATGTAGGAGCATAAGCAATCGGATACATTCATAATTTAGCACTATCATGATGGGCATAAGCAAGTCTGTCGCCAGAGAGCCACTACTTTATTTATGCTTTACATTTTGCTGACACAGTTCATCTGAAGTGACATGCAATATTCCAGTGATGAAGACAATGGCTCTGTTCCAAAGGCTAGTTACAAAAGTTACAGTAAATGCATTGATAATAATGATTTCTGAAGGATCAGTTGACATTAAAAACTGTACTAATGGCTGCTGAAAATTCGGCTTTGTCATTACAGGAATAAATTCCATTTATTTTAAAATAGAATATATTAAATATTTCAGAATATGACTGTTTTTACTGTTTTTTTATCAAATAAATGAGCATAAGGGTCTTCTTTCAAAACATATTCTCAACCCCAAACTTTTAACAGCAGTGTAAGGAACAAAACACCAATAAAAATTCATTATGCAAATAGAGGTAAGAATGAAGGCCACTGACAATTTACTATGCAAATTAACTGTCATTTACATTTTGAATACTTTCAAAATGTGTATTGCAATTGCTTGACCTACTGTGAAGAAATGTTTATGTCAGATGTGTCGCACACGTTTTACTAAAGCTCTCCTGTAATTTTCTCTCACCCTTTTTTCCAAATAAAAAAAATGCTGTTGTTTTTGTTGGCATCTAAACAAAAGTTTCATGGTGTGATTATCATGGAACCATCAAGAAGTGAAAGAACTGCTTATTTCCAACCCAAAAGCATTAAACTGCTATGTTTAAGTGTAATCATGGATTTGGAAAATTATAACTGCAACCGAGCATTGCTCTTATTCAAATGGTACTGTTCCTGATATATTCTTTGCGCCCAGTAGCCCTTTTCTTCAGTGAACCAAAAATATATATCTCTGTATTGATCAGCTGGTGTGAGAGAAGCGAGATAGCACAAGCCTCAAAGCCAGAGTGATAAAAACCTGTCCAAAGAAAGCTACGCAGGAATCAATGTTGGCAAAGGTCACGGAAGGGCAATTGCTGTCATCTAGAGAGTTAGGTGTTTTTGATGACGTTCAAGCTCTTCTCCTTTGGGTTGTTAGATTAAACTCACTGATGGTCAACTAGTGTTCACCAGAATTCACATAGAGAATTGCATCCCATGGCCATGAGGACATAATGACCTTGCGTAACCATGGTAACAGGATAATGTACATCCATGTGAAAGAGACCGTTCAAGCAGCAAATTATTTCAACATTAAACGGGCTCATTTCAAATATCCTAGTTATTTGCTATGCTAATGACAATGAGTAGAACAAAAACATCACTTTATAATAAGGTTCAATTTGCTGTATATACACACACCAACACATTTCTGTTTAAAAGTTTAGGGTCGGTAATTGTTTTAATGCTTTTACTAAATTTGTAATGCTTTTGAAAGAAATTCCAATGCATTTGATAAAAAATACAGCAAAAACTAAATTATAGTGAAATATTATTACAATTTTAAAAATATCAATCATTCCTGTGATGGCAATGCAGAATTTTCAGCAGCCAGTACCCAGTCATCAGTGTCATATGATCCTTCAGAAATCATTTTAATATGCTGATTTGGTAAACATTTCTTATTATTTTCAATGTTGAAAACAGTTGTGCTGGTTAATATATTTTTGTAGAATTTTTGTAAAAGATTTGAAATAGAAATCTTTAGTAATATTATAAATATCTTACTGCCACTTTTGATCAACTTTTTGCATCCTTGCTGAATAAAATTTAATTTTCTGAGAAACAAAAGTCTTAGCACCACCACATTTTGAACATATTTCGAACATAATGCGGTGATCATTATTAGTTTTAGAGATACCTAATTCATTAAACTAAGATTAAACTACCAAATACGACTGTTACTAAAAAAAGAGTTAGATTATCTTCGTTCTATAACATCTAGTTACTGAGGGAGTTACAATTTCTTAATGTTATATAATAGGTTTATTAGTTAATGTTAAATAATGTATTAACTAACATGAACAAACCATGAACAATACCTTATTCACCGCTAGTTATTAATCTTGTTATGTGAGGTTAATGAAAAATACAGTCGTTCCTTGTTAGTTCATGTTAGTGCACAGTGCGTTAACTAATGTTAACAAGCCCAACTTTTGATTTTAATGATGCATTAGTAAATGTTGAAATTAACATTAACTAAGATTAATAAATGCTGTTGAAGTATTGCTCATGCTTAGTTCGTGTTAACTAAAGTAGTTAATGTTAACTTATGAACCTTATTGTAAAGTGTTACCATATAATGTGTCTTTGAAAGGGGATGTTCATAGAAACTGTAAATATGTTTATTGTTATGACATCAGCATAGAACATTAACAAAAACAAACCAACTGATTCATATTCATATGCAAGTACAATGACTCTTTTTATTCAAGCCAGAGTGTAAATATTGAGAAAAATACTATTAGTCCAAAGCCACAGTAACTGAAAACAGAATATTTACCACAGATCCGCAAGATATCTGCCCTCCAGATCTATGAAATACAAAGTTTAAACGGGTTTGCATTTCAAGGAACCAGTATTCTCAGTTATCTCACCTCACAAAAGCAAACACTGGACGGAAATCTTCAGAGCCAGATAAGATTACTTAAAGTTCACGTTCATTTTTGACAAAATATTCCAGAATGTTTGTTGCCGGAGTGGAGGGGAGTTTAGGAAATGAAGTCTAACATAGCAAGATAAATGTCTGAAACTATGTCCATGTTTATTTATTGTGGTGGTCGCGTATCCCTTCCCGAATTCAAAGACACTGGATGTGTTCCTAGCCGACCCTGATAAACCATCGCCAAACCTCACTGCAGGAGGTCATGTGAATAGATCATACTGGAAGGAAACATCTATTTAACACTGAGTTATCACAAACAATTCTCTCCAAGGTGTTTTCACTTCAAACAACCCACCGTGTAGACATGATAAAGCTTTTCACGCAGAACCTGATAATGTATGGGAGCTACGAAAACAGAATATTCCTCATGTTGGATGAAGTGATTTAAGGCAACTGTTCTGAAACATTATGGATGTGAGTGCACTGAAAAAACGAGAGCAAACAGACCTCTAACCTCTGGCTTAACTGGTGTGATTGGCAAGGCTTGACCTTGGTTTTGATTCAGTATTGGCTCGTTTCCCTTCACTGCTCACATAAATCTTAATCATAAAAGTCATAAAAATCAGTTGCAGTCAAGGTGTGAGGGACTAAAGTAGGAGAAGATGGCGGATTTGAGCCGAAAACAAAACCAGTTCAGCCAAGTGCACTTAAACTGAATTAGAAACGTCATGCATTATGCAATTGGCAGACAAAGCATTCTCACGTCACTGTCTCAAGTATTTTCTGACACAATTGCAATGCATGACATGTATTTACTATGAAAACTCTTCAATACTATATACACAGTATGCAATATCATTCCTATACAATATGCAGTTTAAGTTTGAGTCTTTTTTTCTAATAATATGCTAATATGCAATATGCATCCTTGGATTATCTAATATCCCAGTAAATCCTCCAAAATATTTCAGTACTTATTTTTATCTCTTTTTTTTTGTTTTTGTTACTCAAACCAAAAAATAGTGTTTGGTTTAAATCAAGTAAATCTTGATATCCAAGAAGCTGTCCACATATTTTATGATTTTTTTTTTTTTGCAGCCTACCTGCAACAGATTGTGTTTTTTTCTAGCTGGTTTTCCTGGAATAGAATGGTTATCAATTTATCAAAGTTCAGAAAGGTCAATCACTTAGCTCATTTGGGTAGTCATTGAAACCCAGAAGTACAGAAAAGGGTTATGTTTGATATTTTTTTAGGTCATCTGACCTGATCTGACTGCATTTCATGATTCTCCCGTGTTGCAATGTGAAAAATAAGAATAATCCTGATGGGCTAAATCTCTAATACATTTTGTGCCCATGACTCAACAGGAAGTTAAGCAAATCACCATGAAAAAAAGCATGCAAACAGTGATTATTGAAATTTTTCACAATACATTCAGCAAGCTGACATAGAGTCGATTGAAGTCAGCTGGATATCATCTCTCCAAATGACAAGCCTTCTGCGAGAACTTGGCACACAGTAAAGCTTCAAGAATTATCATAATATACATTAATTTGCACAAATTCCCAACAGAAAACCTCTGCCCTGCTAACCGTGAGCCCTGCAGCGAATCCTTTTTACCACTGCTACAAATAAGACAGAGTCATTACTCAAGAGATGGCTGGTTCAAGGCAAAAAGCTTGCTTGTTTCCCTTCTCCAGGCTGGAGGGCTATTGTGGGATTTGATCAACACTTCATAGAATTTCACCCAGACACTCTCTAAACTTCCTGCATTTTTAGCAGAACTTGTCCATCACATGGCACATAGTCTCAAAACCAGCACACATACACTCATAAAAATAAAGGTTCTAAAAGGGGGGGTGTATTTATTAGTAAAACCTTTATTTTTAAGAGTGTATTCTCTGTTACAAAACTTAGTGAGCTGTCTATGGAGATGCATTTCTGGTGTGAAAATTGTTCCAAAACATAGGCATCTTAATTATGCTGCCTTCTAAGATACCTAATTTTATAATTCTATAAATCCTTTATGATAAAGGCAATCCTTTAAAGGAATAGTTCACCCCAAAATGAAAATTTGCTTATAATTTACACATCTCAGGTCATCCAAGATGCAGATGAGTTTGTTTACTTATTAGAACAGATTTGGAGAAATTCAGCATTACATCACTTGCTCACCAATGGATCCTATTCAGTGAATGGGTACCTTCA
Source organism: Sinocyclocheilus anophthalmus (assembly GCA_018155175.1). Taxonomy (NCBI): domain Eukaryota; kingdom Metazoa; phylum Chordata; class Actinopteri; order Cypriniformes; family Cyprinidae; genus Sinocyclocheilus; species Sinocyclocheilus anophthalmus. The sequence goes on from JADLZN010002979.1 coordinate 160,174, forward strand.
GAATGAGAGTCCAAACAGCTGATAAAAACATCACAATAATCCACATGACTCCAGTCCATCAATTAATGTTTTGTGAAGTGAAAAGCTGCATGTTTGTAATAAACAAATTCATAATTAAGATGTTTTCTTCAAACTTCAAAATAGTTGTTTCCAACTAAAATACAAGTCCTCTATCCTTAATATTGCTTTCTCCAGTGCAAAATGTCCCATCTAAATCAGGAAATATGAACAGATCAAGCCTGATTACAAGCAAAAACAGTCTAATACAAATATGACTGTGTATTTTGATGTGAAAGGACAACAGGGGATGGACCTTTTTACTGGAGGAAGCATTATTATGGATTGTGGACTGGAATTTTGGCCAGAAGCGACAGTTTTTTAAACGTCTTAATAAAGGAGTTGTTTCTTACAAACACACAGCTTTTCACTTCACAAAACATTAATTGATGGACATTGGTGAGCAAGTGATCATCAACATCTTGAGGGATTTTCATTTTGGGCTGAACTATTCCTTTAACACACTGCAAAAATCTAGGGGAAAAAATAAGATAGTGGAAGTAAAAGACTATTTGACTATATTAACTGCAACTTTTAGGGTATGTCTCAATCATCTCCCTAGTTCAGCAGTCAGGGCACTGATCGGGGAGTCAACCATTTTAAGGGCGATCTTAATCGTTCACTCCAAAGTGCCACAATGCAACATGAAAACCAGGGAGCATTGATGTTCACTATATTCCCTTAACTGAAATTCTGAAAAGTGAAACATAATGACTTGAGCCAACTCAATAAACATGATACGCAAAAGATGTTTTAAAAACAAAACACTACTTAATTATATTTCAGCATAAACATACATATCTAGACAGTTAATTAACATAATCTAGCTAATATTTAGAATTAATTTACAGTTAAAATGCTACAGGGACAATCAAAGTATTTATCATAATGTACTTTAAATAACAAATAATCACTGTAAATAGAGTCATCTGTGTCCCAGTGTGAAGTGAGTCAGGGGCCTTTACCAGTGCCCAAATTCGTGTACATGAGATACTGACTCACAACCCTTGACTCTTACACTTGGGCTGCTGGTTTCAAATAATCAAAACTGTGAGTCGGTTTAGCAAAAGAAGAAGTAAATACATTTCTAAGACATTTCTAAGAATGTTCTTAAGTGTAGTTCTTGTAAAAAAAACTCAACTATTTTAAGAGCATCTTACTTTTTTTTATTAATGAAAAAGACCTTAAAGGCTGTGTTTTTGCACTGCCTGTAGATGATCATAATCATAATAAGCATACACACCATTTTTGTTGCAGCTCAGCACTCTGTGTAATGTTTTTAATGTGGCGTGTATTTTCAAAAGATCTTTTTAAAGAGCCTGTCTCAAGATGGAATGATCTGTTTCATTCAGTTGCGCTCCGCCTTACTTGCGCTCTCTTGAGAGCGATCACATCCTGCATCTGTGTGTGAGATTCAAAATATTCGTAACTTTATTCTCAAGTTAGAAAATAAGAAGTAAATAGCAGTTAAGAAGAACTGTATTCTTAAGAGAGTTTTGTGAATCTGGCCCCAGATGAACTAGTATGAGCTAGAAGAAACAACAAAAATGGATATTCAAATAGCTAATTTACTTTTATAACCTCACAGTATCAAAAAATAACCACCACAGCACAAAAAAAAGCCATCCTATAGTGACTTCACTGTCAGAGCAAAAGCTGAAGGATCATGTTTAAGAGAGATAACTCTCTTTAAGATTACAAAGCTGGCTCACCCTTATAGTTTAGCAAGTCATTTCTTTTTTTCAGATACCAGACATTTGGGAAATAGCTAACAGTAATTAATTACCATTACAACCAGAGACGTTTTCGCTGAGGAAGCAAGGCAGGCAGTGTCTTCTCCTCCTCCTGAAATGCACAGAATGCAAAAAAATAAGAGGAATTATACAACATTTACAATATTGCAATATTATACATATTACAAAAATGTTTTAGTGCCCATATTTTGGTATAATACAATTCTCATGGGCATATCTGGCCTTTAACCCGGGAGTTATTTACAGTAATGAACAGGCTGTAAGTGCAAATGCGTTGAACTGGACATTCCAAATAAACCATGGGAAACTTTGTAATAATGACCCAAACCTCCAAATTTCTGTAATAATGACCCAAACCACAAGCACAAAGCTCCAAAATCTTCAACAAGACTCATGATTACAACTGGCAATCGAAATCTAGAGTGAGGCATCGTGCACTCCACTGACTCTTCATACAAACACGTGTAATTTAAGAGCACTTTCCTCTTCCAGTGCGCTCTTACAGGAGAGTTTCTCTCAGTCAATTTTGAAATCCTACCTGTGTTATTTTACACTTGAGTGAGCTCAGTCCATTTCTGGGCTCAGTCAGCACCAGTCAGCCTAAATAATTGCCATTTTGTGTTTTATTTATTTATTTTGTTACTCACTGAGACCTTTCGAAGACTTTCACAAGTCATTACTTTGTAAGCTCTTTTGGACATTTGTATTACTATATATTCTGCTTTGAACAAAAGGTTTTATGGTAGCAATTTATGTCCATACAAAATGGACTTATTTAGGAAAAGTTAGGTGATTGCTGGCATTTACAAAAGTCACACTGCAACCTAGTAAAAAAATAGGAGGGGGGGGGGTTATAATGCTGGTGGTTGAATTTCGCTGACCTTTACTTATGCTTCTTTGCTGGTGTGCTTTCTTAAAGTCCCCATGAAATCAAAATTAAAGTTTGTTGGGTGTTAGTATCAATATGTTAGTCTTAAGGTTATCAATAAAGCAGTGTGCTCCAAAACAGTGACAAAATTGATATTTAGAAGATATAAGCATTCAAAAAAGTTCAAATGACGTCAACACATAGAGTAACGCTGCGTGTTTCTAAGCATTTCAGGGGACCTTTAAGTATCTGATACTAATCAGATAAAATGCATATAGAGGAAAATGATACTATTAGACAAATTCTCATTCTCCTTATAACATGGGAACCGAATAGCATGCATTTCTCTATCCCAGAGGTCAAAATGCGCTACAGTCCTGAAACTCACAACCCAATCTGTGTTGCTCATTTGTAAAAAGACAAAGAGATTCGTTTGGCCCCATTTCCTAAATGTAAAGCACCTTCCTGTGAATGTCAGCAGGAGTGTGCAGACTGGATACAGTATTGTGGGTTTTATAGTTTGTGTCAGGGAAATAAGACCCATGAATCTATATTAGATATTACACTCCCTTTTTCTGTCCTCCCCTCCACACAAATTAATTTGGATCCAGAAACCTTTTAGAGAAGAGATCCAATTTAACCACTCCTTGATATGGAAAGCATATCATCATCGTCTGTGCAAATGATTTAACTTACCAAGTGGGGAAAGTAGAAATAATAGGAAAGTAATTAAAGACTCTATTCATAAAACGCATGCCTCTTTGATAAAACTTAACGCTGCAATATGGGACATTGCACTTACTGATGCTATAGCATACAGACGTGCATACTTTAAGTTTTTCAAGCAGCTGTCTTGATAGTGACATCATTATAAAACCATTATAAATGCAGATTATGCTCAATAACTAAAAAAACATGCATAAATGCCTTAAACTGTTGTTTTACCAAGCAAAAGTCAGGAATGATTTTGTAAAATAAAGCTAAATTTGTTAATGCGAGTCAGGTATAACTTATTATTAGTAAAACCCAATGTATTAGAAATGTTCATAAATTGAATCTTCTAGTAAACCGTTATCAACAATTATGAAGCCTCTCAATACACACAGAAAACAGCAACAATGTCACGTAAACACGTTTTTATAATGAGGTGATTTTGATAGTTACAAGCTTTATATTTCAGACACCTACTGGTAGACAGTCAGTGGACTTGTTTAAAATATGCCTGATAATATATCACTATAAACATCTACCTATATATCATCTTTAGACTCATATATATGAATATGTTCAGGAAGCTAATTGAAGTAGACAGGCATTTAAGCAAATGGGATTTGTTCAATGATCACTTCTTTGCCCTTTTACTTAACTCAAAATATCAGATTTTTTGCCATCCTATTTTTGTGTCGGTGGATCTTTATTGAACTTTCCCTCATTGCTATCATCAGGATGCATTGATTGTTTCCAAGGTCAGTCAATAATTTCTCCCACAATAACATTAAACAGTTGCTTGTGAATTCGAATTGCGAGAGTGTAGATGCCTGAGAAATGCTTACATTGATTTTATTTATCAGTTTATTTGTTGTTTGGACAAAGCTATCTTATACAAAATGCATTATTTCTATTTGATCCATTCATCATTATGCTATTGACTTTGTCAATCAATAACATTCAATACTGCCATACTGCATCTGATTTACAGCTCATATTTCTCTGAATCTTCTCAGTTTTTACACACCATCTGCTACAAAGGCATCAGAACTAATAAACACATTTTAATCTTTGTTTTTGACATTTAGTCTGTATTATGCTCCAACAATAACACTCGTTAAATTGAAAACCCTCCATTAAAGACAACACAAGCCGGTGGAGCATTGCCCAATTCACATTATCTACCATAAATATGCTTGATATGAGATAATTATGCAAAGCAAACACTTGATACACTGTATATTTGCTTCGGCTTTAATTCTCAAGAAATATTTTGCTAGTGTAAATGGACTAAAATGCTAATAAGATGGCATCAAGTTAGAAAATTCTGTAATAATGCAATTTTTTCTCTATGCATGACTGACACCAGAGTTAAGTAGCTTGTAGAATCAGTACTTCAGTGAAAATGGGCCATCACCATGCAAAAACTGAGCAAAAAAGTGGGGAAAACAACAACATCTACTTGTTTACTATGCGTAACTTTAATGTCGTCCACTATCCTTACAACCCTTAACAGGTGGCTCTACAACTGAGGAAATGTTCCTTGGACATAAATGCATGATAAAAGTAGGCCGCTACGAGTGGCCACATCTGTCTGTGTGTGTGTGTGTGTGTGTGTGTGTTTGGATTCTGGTCGTGTTTGTCATTAGGCTGCGGGACCTTTCTGTGTGACCTGTGAAAAAGCACCTGCCGCATTTGGACAAGAGAGCACACTGCTGTGATATTTGAGGACAGGCCTGGCAATGACAGCACCTGTTCAATACACACACACACACACACACACACACACAACAAAGGCGAACCAGACTGATGCCTGGATGATAATTATTTTTGCATACGTGCATCATAACATGCATTAGGCGTCCTCAGCTTCTTTTGCAGCTGGAGACTAAAACATTTCACATTAGCTTGCATTGTTGATTTTGAATGTGTGTATGTATACAATCTTTGCATATGACGATGAATGTGATGTCATGGTTTCCAAGAGCTGACTCTGGAGTTCTCTTTTCTGTTACAAATGAATCAAAAGAATAAGCTCCATAAATACACTTTTGTAAGAGCGCCATTGTATAATTAGCAGCAAGAGACCCTTGACTATCAACACCCACAATTAACAAGTAAACCACAGTGCATTTTAACGAGAAATTAATGAGAAACATCTTTAAGTCTTTGCTATAACAACAACCCTGGTAATTCACTTGCCTAAAATAAACTATGCAGGTCAGATTTTTGGCCTATTGGCTCTGGCTTTGAACAGGATTTCAAAACCCATTTGGACTCACGGTTTCATGGAATGAAAAAAACCATTCAAAACCAAACCCATAAAAAAAAAAAACAGGAAAAAAAACAGAATTTTGCATGCATTTAAGCTAAAGAAGCAAATTCCTGGACACCAGGGGTGAATAGGGTAAAAATTTTAAAGGGGTCATATGATGCTGCTAAAAAGAACATTATTTTGTGTATTTGGTGCAATGAAATGTGTTTATGCGGTTTAAGGTTAAAAAACACATTATTTCCACATACTGTACATTATTGTTTCTCCTCTATGCCCCGCCTTCTGAAACACGTCGATTTTTACAAAACTCATCGGTCTTAAAAAGCGAGGTGTGCTGTGATTGGCCAGCTATCCAGTGTGTTGTGATTGGCCGAATACCTCAAGCATGTGACGGAAATGTTACGCCCCTTACCATATTGTGATGATGCCCTGTCAGGCCGGAGCGATGATTCAAAAACATGAAAACCCATTATAAAAGAGGCATTCGTTGCATCCAGTGGGGACATAATTATGGATTATAATGACTTATACTGTCTTTTTACGCGTTGCGTTGCATCCGCTGCGTAAACATAAAACAATGTCGGCATGTGATCGGAGAAAGAAAGAAAAGAGAGAAATGACAAACACCACAAGCACGACTATACACTGCCCAAAAATCGCTTTAAATATATAAAATATAAACACTTTTTAAATATAAAAGACGTACTTACAGTTTGTGAGTCAGAACAGCGGGCATTGTAGTCTACTCTGCCAGGAAATAGTTTTCCATAAAATGTGCTGCACACATCTGGCTATTTGGTTTGAAGTGTTCTGGAACAGTGTTGTGAATACAAATTAACCACTGATTTCTAGTAGTGTCCATTTTTGGAAAGCCAAACAAAATAGTTTCGCTTTCACACCGGAAACAGTGTCACACAACGACAGTGCATACGGGGCAGAGGCCGGGGGATAAGTGAGGAGGCGGGAGGTTGAGTGAGCAGAGGAGCGGGTGAGGAAAACCGCTCCCCCCGCGTGGCCGGCGATTTCAACGAAGGAGCATCCGGAAGGACATGTGACAACCCCGGACTGGACTCCACTTCGTCCACTGTGAAATCCGATCCGGCGATCCACAGCGCGAAGATGATGTATTTCCTCAGCAACCAGCACGGATCAGCTCCAGGCATGACGAAGCAGATATCGTCCTCTTTTGGAAGACCAAACAAAGTAGTTTCGCTTTCACAACGAAACACACAGCACCTTCACGACATGGCGGCGGAAACAACAAAACAGCAAGAATAAAAGTTACGCCTTCTTTCTTTGCATGAACATTTGGGCGGCGTTATGCAAATCTTCCCACAGAGCGACGTATGTATGTTGGGGCGTGTTAGAACGAGCCGTTTTAGGTAGGTGTGGCTGACTCTTAACTTTTATAAAGAAGATTTCTTTGGATTTGAGACTTTAGTCTTTGCAACTTTACGGATCTTCTTTATGCACCAAGAGCTTGTAACACTCCAAAGAGAAAGGAAAAAATTGAAAACGCATCATATGACCCCTTTAACAAAAAATATGCAATCATTTGCATACACTTCCAGAACAGATATCTGAAAATTGGATAATTGCGTGTCTTACATTAAAATATGTCATTGCAACAAAATGTTTACAAACAGGTTTGTACATTTTGGACTTTCACATTCTTGTACATTCAAACTCTTGTTACCAAGATGGTTGCCAAGTGAACTGACTTTACTTAAAAAGACTGTTCTTAGTAAGAATTCATGTGTTTAGTAACACCAATAAATCAGAATTGGGATATTCTGCCACACATCAGAATGAAAGAAGGTGTGTGTTCAGCCATTTGTCTATCTGAGGATGATTTGATGTGACAAGGGCTATGGAAGCAATATACTATGTTTGATGGGTAATTTATTCGGTGCAATGACAACTTTTTCAGCATCCATAGCTCAGAGAGGTTTGGGTATAGAGGAGTTTTAAGTAAAAGCAGTAAGCGAATCTGATGTGAAACGCACACGGTTGATAGAGCTTCTCAGACGGATTCATATCGGACATATATTTCATTTGAAAAGATCTGAGGAGAATTATCTCAATCTTTTACTGATCTAGGCTACACTGTGTACCTTGAAAATGCAATTTTTCACATTACTTGTGACTATACCAAACTTTTTCCATGTATTATCATAGGTAGATATCATGATGCATGTGTTACTGGTTATATTTCGCTCTGTGTTGAATCTTTGCTGTGGAGAATGAATCTTTCCACATATCCAAACATGTATAATTCAATTCTGAACACGTTTTTTGAGGTAATATCATACCGTATGCGAGACTCAAATTAAACAAGGGTCATAGTTAACTCACATTGGAGAGAATAATTTCATACTAGATTTCATCTGATTGTCTAATCTGTATGGAAATCACTCTGTTAATGAGTTACAGGTAAAAGATTGAAAATGACATTCCAATGTTGGGTTTGGGCTCAAATCGAGCAGCAATAGCACATCAGAACCAACAAAATCCACTGCTGCTTCTCATTTCATTATCATACCTCTGTACTTGTCTACTACACAGTTATCAGATGTTAACTGTAATTGGTACAGCAATTATTGCTCTACCGATGTGTATACCTGTAATTAGAGAGTTGTGTAACCTATAACAGCAAATAAGAAGCACAATAAAACACTGATGTACATCAAACAAAAAAAAATTGCTAGCATATTAACTAAATAGAAAAAAATATGTCTAAATGCTGTCTGCAATTTTTTATCATCTATGCTTGAATGCTTTTCTATATATATGCAAATGAAAACATACTGTAATTACAGAGAAGGTAAGACATATTTTCTGGGTTTGATTCCGTTTCATCATACAATCATCTACCGGAAAACAATTTCAAATCAATGTTGAACTGACGTTTTAAAAAGATTGTGTTCATCCCGAAATGAAAAGCCTATTTTACTCATACTCGTGGCTTCCCAAACCTGTATGATGGTGCTTTGTTGCTATAATAAATAATTTTATAAATACAAAAACAATTTTGGGGCAATTTAGCATATACATAAAAGGTTTTTTTTAAGAATTTATATATATATATATATATATATACATATAGTAAACAATTGCCACAGTGATATCATATCATAATGGCTGTTTGTAGCATGTAGCAATACAGATTCATTTTTGAGTGACCTATAGCTTTAAGCTATAGAAAGGTGCTTGTAATTTTACCTGTTGCTCTCTGTGTGTGTGTTATTGAGCTTTTTGCATAAATCGTGGCGATACGAAAACAGTGAAAGCAGTGAAATAAAGAAGCACAGCTATATGATATTTAAAATGGTATTGTGTTTCAAAGACTGGTAAAATGGGATTGTGTTTGAATAGAAAGTGTAAAATAAGTCCAGAGCTCAGTTGTCTCTTTTGTCCTTCCCTGAGCTTAATCTCCAGTGCAGCTGCACTGTGCTCATCTGCCGCTGAGGGACACAGAGGCAGGAAGGCGCAGATAATTGGGTCTGTGAGGTACAAGCCTCTGGAGATTAGATTCCCTCTTTAGCTTTTCATAGACAGTGTTGTGTTATAACCATAGGCAGGACTTGAGACCCGAAGAGACACCAGCTCCATGGTAAACAAGATACTGCACTTCCTTTTCTTACTTACTTTTAATTTCCTGGTTATAGTAGCATATTTTTCTACTCTGTATCAGTTCATGTTACCCTGAGAAACTAATTCCACAACATGAAGTTTACATTAGATAAATAATGTTAAACTCAGCTAGCGGTGCAACAATTGCCTCTATTAAGTGTTTAATTTCATGTACTTTATGTGGACTTAATATAATGGCAAAATCACATGGACACTTAAGGCTTCTCATAAAATACATTAATTTTCAAAACAATCAACTTCTTATTTTAATTAGAGGCTCAAACATCCGTATTACTTATTTGTGCCACAATGTGTGCTTGGAAAAGCACAGAAATAGAAGCATACTGGCTGCCAAAAGTTGACTAATTTAATATTTTCTTAAATAAACAAATACATATATATTTTTTAATCTCTTATGTTCACCAAGGCTGTATTTATTTGACCAGAAATACAGTAAAAGCAGTGATATAGCCGTGAAATATTATTAAAAAGAAACGTTTTCTATTTTTATATATCTTAAAAATGTAATTTATAAAGCTGAATTTTATTACTCCAGTCTTCAGGGTCACATGATCCTTCAGAAATACTTGTAATATGCTGATTTGGTACTTATTATTGTTTTTATTATTAATGATGAAAGCAGTTATGTTACTTAATATTTTCACGGAAACCGTACACTACCATTCAAAAGTTTGGGTTAAGCATGATTTAAAAAAAAAGAAAGAGAAAAAAAAGAAATTAATACTTTTATTCAGCATAATTAATTAATCAAACCCTAGTTAAAAAGTATTTCAAATAAAAAATGTTTTCATACTAAGTATAGTTCAAATCTATTAACATATTTACTGACATATCGCTCGAGACTGACTGATATAAAATTCATAATTAAACTTAATTTGGGGTACTACTTGTGCACAATCCACAATTTAATATTAAGCCTAAAATGTGTTTTAATGCCACAATTGATGAGGATTGTATGATCTTTGAATAATATTGTTCTTTAAATGGAAGATATTTCATGTGTACCAAAAGTATACTTGCAATAGTTCCACTTTAGCACAATCATATATACTTCAGTATATCTTTAGTTGGACTAGCACTACTTTATATCTTTATCTTTAGCACATATCTTTAGCACTACTTCCGCAGAATTGTGATTCCGCACAAAAGTGCAGTAAGTACAAAATTAGTTGTTCCAATTTAGCAGACTTTAAGCATAACAGTTTAGCATACCAAAAGTACAATTGCAGGGTATTTTTATTAAGTGCATAAACATGAAAATATATTTGTACTATACTTAGCATGAAAAAATATTTAAAAAAATAAATTAAAAGAACGGGATCACTCTTATTAAGTCAACAAATTTCAAAGTTGCTCTCTTTGCACATTCACACAACGCATATTGACAGATGAGTCATGTACTGTAAATGAAACAATATCGAAGGGTTACTGCACAGGGGGGGGGGGTCTTGTAAATACTGTTTAATTAAAACACATAACAACACCACAGTAAAGATCTGTTAGACAGAATAGTTTGCATATCTTTCACTAGTAGATACATGCTGCCATCTAGTGTTGAATCTTAAATTCTACTTAACATCATGTCAGTAAAAAACAAAAGTCGTAATAGTGGAGCTCTGTTGGAGATTTCCTCACGAATGCCTCACCTGCAATTTAGATAATTTATTTTTTTTTTTTAAAAAAAAATTCAAAAAAAAAAAATGTTTCAAATGATGAATGAACATACATGCCTGGTTCAATGTGATGTGAAGCAGAAAAAGTGATCTTGGGAGGATTTGATTTGAGCTGAACTCTTATGATACAGCTGTTAATTGTTTGCAGAGAATTGCTGCAATATTTCAGTGTGAGTGCTTGACATGCAAGTAAATACTGTCAGAACTTTAAGAAGCTGCTGAAGGATTGTGCTGTGATGTCATCTGTTATCTAGTTAAAAGTGACAGTAAATTATTGCTCTGCCACATTCTGTGGGTAAGTCAAGTCACGTCACCTTTACTTATGTAGCACTTTATACAATACAGAAGGTTTCAAAGCAGCTTTCCAGTGATAAACAAGAAAATAGTGAGATAATGCAATGAGGACAATAGAAACCAGTCAGTTTATAGGTTATCGGCTCTTCCCATAGTGTCTGTGCAGTCAAGTCAACTTGGGAAAGTCGTGGCCTAATGGTTAGAGCGTTGGACTCGTAACCCAAAGGTTGCAGGTTTGAGTCTCGTACCGGCAGGTATTGTAGGTGGGTGGAGTGAATGTACAGCGCTATCTCCCACCTTCAATACCACAACTGAGGCACCGAACCTCCAACTGCTCCCTGGGCGCCGCAGCAAAAAAATGGCTGCCCACTGCTCCGGGTGTGTGTTCACGGGTTGTTGTGGTTCACGGATAAATGCAGAGCCACAATATTTGGCCACATGTCACGTCACTTTCACAATGTTGCCAGATTGTGTCCCCAACTAGCAAGCCAAGTGACAGTGGCAAGGAACCAAAAGTCAATCTGTGAAAATAGAGAAAAAAAACCTTGGGAGAAAACAGGCTCAGTCGGGGCCTATAAAAACCATTTTAAAACATATATGATGGTCATACTTCCTGGTTGTAGTTAGAACTCTAGCATTTGACAGCACAGCCATCAAGTTTTAGAGAGTGTTCTAGATTATTACATGCAGAGAATTTTGGTCCGATAATTAACAACAATTTTTTTCAGATTTTAGCAGTAGGAAATTACTAGTTTTTTATACCAGCTTTGCATTCTGTTAGTTTTGTGAATTTGTATGTTTTGTAAGGTCGTGAAGAAATATAGAGCTGAGCATCATCAGCATAACAGTGATAGCTAACACCATGTTTACTGATGATATCTCCCAAAGGTAACATGTAAAAGCGTGATGAAAAAAGCAAGGCCTAGAACTGAGCCTTGTGGTACTCCATACTGTACTGTGAACAATATGATACTTCTTCCTCACTGCTACAAATTGATGACGGTCAGATAAGTATGATTTGAAACCATGCCCAATGCAATTTCCACTAATGCCAACATAATTTTGTGGTCGATAGTGTTGAATGCAGCACTAAAGTTCCAGTAGCACTAATAGAGAGATACAACCACGATAAGATGATAAGAGCAGGTCATTTGTAACTCTGATGAGAGCAGTCTCTGTACTATGATACGGTCTAAATACTGACTGGAAATCCTCACAGATACCAATTTTCTCTAAGAAGAAAGTTGTGAGGAGAGGTCTGTGATTGTCTATTTTCTAGTATTTTTGACAGGAAAGGGAGATTTGAGATAGGTCTGTAATTAACTAATTCTCCAGGATCAAGTTGTGTTTTTTTTAGTGAGAGGCTTAATAACAGCCAGTTTGATGGTTTTGGGGACATATCCTTATGACAATGATGAATTAATGATATTCAGAAGACAATCTATGACTTCTGGAATCACCTCTTTTAGTAGCTTAGATGGTATAGGATCTAACATAAATGTTGATGGTTTAGATGATTTTACAAGTTTATACAAATCTTCCTCTCCTAAAGTAGAGAATGAGTGGAATTGTTCCTAAGGGGATCTATAGCACACTGAGCTCAATTACTGTAGCTGAAGGCGGCTGGTTATAACTTGATCTCTATAAAGCTTGGGAAGTAAAGAAGTTTATAAAAGTCATAATGCTGTGCTGTTGGGAAATGTCTGCGCCTGCTGATGCTTTATTTTTTATTAATTTAACCATTGTATGGAATAAATACTGGGGATGTGGTTTTTTCTTACAAAAAGTAATCAAATCTAGCAGTTGTAAGGCTTTTCTGTGTGTAGAAGTACTTTCCTCCATGCAATCAAAATACTCTGTTTTGTTTCTCTAGCTGCGTCCATTTGCTGGGCTGCTCTCTTAAGGAGCAGTTGTGGCATTATACCAGGTTTTCTTTAATCTTCTTTTAGCGTAAAGGAGCGACTGTGTCTAAAGTGCTACAAAAGAGAGAGTCAACAGTTTCTGTTATACCATCAAGTTTTTCTGAGCTATTGAATATGTTGAGGAATTGAGACAAATCTGGACGATTATTTACAAAGCAGTCTTTTGTTGTCTTTTGTTGTATAAGTGATGGTTCTACCATATTTGTAACAAGGAGTTGAATTTTCAACTTTAGCTATTTGGAGTATACACAAGACTAGATAATGATACATGAGAGTGAGAGATAGACGAGAGATTCATCTGCTCCACTGCCCAGAATTTCAAATGCCACGAATTTGTATACAGTAGCCAGGACAAACGTCACAAGGAATTATCATAACACTTAGTACACTAGACAATGTTATATAAAGCACAATTACTTCAAACGAATTATACTTGAAATCAGACCTCTGAGAAATACTGAAAATATTGTAGCAACACCTCCCCCTTTAACTTTTGAACACGACTTATGTTTATATCAGTAATCTTGGGTGGTATACTCATTTAAAGTAATGTAATCATCTGGTTTTAGCCAGGTTTGTGTCAAACAGAGCACATCTAAGTTATGATATCTTTTACAAAAAGTGCTTTTGTAGAAAGGGATTTAGACAGTCTGGTCTGCTTCTTACCGGGGGGGGGGGGGGGGGGGCCCCAGTTAGTCAAGTACAAACTCTAATGCCAAGTTCACACTACAGGATTTTAAGCCCGATTTAAGCCCGATTTGCAAGATAACGAGCTCGCCGACAGGTCGGGCTGTGATCGGGGGAAAATCAGTGGGTGATTGGCGCTCTGCAATCTTTATGTGTAAACTACACAATGATGCATCAAAGAGGCTCACTGATGCATCGCCAACACCTCGCCGATGGCAAACAAATATCTAGCATGCCAAATATCTGGACCAGCCGGCCAACTCGAAATCACGTGGTGTCAGGTGTCGTGACGAACTACAGCCAATGAGAGAGCAAGGCAAGGGTTGAGGTCACCGGAAGAAAAACAACAGCAGCAACATGGCTTAGAGAAAAGTTTTGACACAGAAATTTTTCATCGAGCAAACAGCTTGCAGCGCTAATTTCCTCCCAAAATCCATTTTCAAATAACTCCTGTTTCAAGTGTGGTTTCGCGTCATTCCCGTTCCAGTTCTCATGTGTGTTTTCGTGACAAAACATGGTTTGTAGAGTCGTTGGGTGACAGAGTTGTCAGCTCGTGTAGTGTGTGACCCCCTTTTGCGGATCATTTACATAGTGTTGTGTAGTGTGAACACCACAACAACTTCGAGACAGACAGCAAGTCATGTAGTCTGAATAGCACAGCGATCTGCCAACATTTAAAGTCCTGTAGTGTGAACTTTGTGCCATATTTCTAGAGAGAAGAGTGTCACCACCCCTGGAGGAATGAAGACCATTTCTTTTCAACAGGTCAGGTCTGTCCCAAAAACTTGTCCAATTGTCTATGAAACCTATGTTATTCTGCGGGCACCACTTAGACATCCAGTCATTGAGCAATGACAGTCTGCTATGTAAGAAATGTAATCAAACTGAGGAGAGAGAAAAAAGAGATTTGACGTTCTTCTGATCTGTTTCATTGGGATGAAATAGATAATAAATGATGAAACACAATAAATGTCCTCTGTTATGAATGGCTAAACTCCTGAAATATAAAACGAGTATCAACACTCAGTATTATAATTTGCTGTCAGGTCATATATAGTTCACACTGCCTCATCTGTCAATAATAGTTCACTATTACTGTCACTATTACACAAGTTTTTAGATTTATAAAAATATACACACACCGAAACCTCAATTTATACATACATACAGTTCACGTTATAAATCCCAGTCATGACATGCACAAGGTCTATTTCTTTTCTTCTTCACGAAATAACCATAGAGCCTACAATACCTATTTATTATTCATAATCTCATCTGCATATACACATATCAGAAAAAGCTACAAAGCTGTCACTGGGGTGGTACCTTTTTAAAAGGTACACATTTGTATCTAAAGGGTGCACATTACCTTATACCTTATAGGTACATATGAGCACCTAAAGTGTACATTTTAGTAACTGAAAGGTACACATTGGGACCTTTTGAAGGGGTATCGCCCCAGTGTTAGCTTTTGCAGCTTTATTTCTGAGAGTGTAATTTCCATATGCTTATTGCCAAGAAATTAAGAGATTGCAAACATTGTTCAAATCTGAAAAAAAAAATTCAAAACTGAACAAAATGTTCAAAACCCATTTTACTTTCTTTCTGTACAGGTTGTGCTTTTCAATGCATGCAATGAATAGGAACTGGAGCTCATAGAAAATAAAAAAGAAAAGGGCATACAGCTTGTTATTAATACATTTAGAGAATACTGTGGAGAACCGAGCCTGCAAGAACTCCAGCACTGGACCGACTGGGCAGTTAACTGGGTCAAGCTGGCGATCTCCGCACCAGGAAGTGAAAAGTTTCTACTACAGGTCATACAGTTTCCTTGTTGAGGGAGCTCTGGATTGGAGGATGGTCTCAACAACCTCGGTTGAGAGACCGGAAGCTGCGAGTTATGCCCCCTCAGGGGCCACACCCACAACTTCCACAACTCTGGGCGGAGGTTAAGGATCGTGCCCTCCGCCTGTGAGAGGAGATCCCTCCTGACGGGAATCTCCCATGGAGAGCCGTAAAGAAGGGAAATCAGGTCCGAGAACCATACTCGGCCCGGCCAGAACGGGGCTACTAGCAGCAGACAAACCCCGTCTCGGCGCACTCTCTCCAGAACTGCAGGGAGCAGAGCAATCGGAAAAGGAGTACAGACGCAGCCTCTACCAAGTCTGTCACATTGCGTCCAGTCCGAGAGGAGCTGGATGAGTCAGAGAGAACCAGAGGGGACAGTGCGATGTCTCCCGAGTCGCAAACAGATCCATCTGAGCCTGGCCAAACATTCTCCAGATCTGACACACCACATCTGGGTGGAGTCTCCATTACCCGGGCCTCTGCCCCTGTCTCGACGGGTTGTCTGCTGCCTGATTGAGATGCCCAGGGATGTGAACTGCTCATAGTGAAAGGAGTTTCCCCTGGGCCCACACAAGGATCTAGTGCGCCAGCTTATACAAGGGTGCTCGAAACACGGCCAACATCTCCAGGCTGTTGATGTGCCATGTGAGATGGCCACTCATGACTGCACTACAACCGGTGACGGACACGTCTGTCGTTAACGTTACGCGAAGACAAAGAGCTCCCAGCACCGGGCCCTGTGACAAGAACCAAGGTTTCCTCCACATGTCTAAGGCACGAAAGCATCACGGCGTGACCTTGATCATACACCCTTGGGCAAAACCCCTTGATCTTGAGCCACCACTGTAGGGGTCTCATGTACAGCAGGCCAAAAGGTATCACGTTGGACCCAGCTGCTGTCAGACCCAACAGTTTTTGAAACTGCTTTACAGTGAGTGGCCAGCCTTCGCTGACTCTTGCGACTGCAGTGAGGATCGACTCGATCCGAGCAGGAGACAGCTGTGCCTGCATCATGGGCCCATCGAATCCCATACCACGCCTAGATAAGTGGTCCTCTGTAATGGAGAAAGCACACTTTTCTTGGCATTTAGGCTTAACCCCAACTCTTTCATATGGGCGAGAACGACATCTCGATGCCGAGCCGCCATCTGCTCCAACTGAGCTAGAATCAACCAATCGTCGATATAATTGAGTATGCGGATGCCCTGGAGTCGCAGTGGAGCCAGAGCAGCATCCACACACTTCGTGAAAGTTTGGGGTGAGAGTGAAAGGCTGAACGGAAGAACCCAATATTGGTAAGCTTTGCCCCCGAAAGCAAACCTCAGGAACTTCCTGTGTTGTTGAACGATGGAGACATGGAAATATGCATCTTTTAGATCGATTGTGACAAACCAGTCCACGGACCTGATCTGAGACACAACATGCTTGATTGTGAGCATCCTGAACTTCCGCCGAAATCATATGACTGAGCGGTTCAATAGGTGCAGATCTAAAATGGGATGCAACTCTCCATCCTTCTTTGGAACAATGAAGTACCGGCTGTAGAGCCCGGACTCTCTGTCGAGAGGAGGGACACCCTCAATGGCCTCCTTAGTCAAAAGAGTGTGTACTTCTTGTTCTAACACCGGAGCCTGCTCGGGACCCACCACAGTGGAAACGATCCCATTGAAACGAGGCGGAGGAGAACCAAACTAGATTCTGTAGCCCGTCTCTACAGTGTGCAGGACCCACTGAGACACATTTGGCAGAAGCTTCCACGCTGCCAGAAAATCCACGAAGGGAATCAGTCTCTCGAGACTGACCTCTGGTGTAATAGGAGACCTCCTCAGAGGTAGCGAGCTTCCCAGAGCTGCTACGTTTCCAGGCGGACACTGAGATGTGCGCTCGCTGGAGACCGCTGTGCCCTGAAGCACCCAGCGGGGGCTGCCCTCAGAAGCCCTGGACCATAAATATCAGGGCTTTATTTGTCTAATACTTCTTGGCCAGAAGAACGGTCCTCAGATTGGCCTTCGACTTCGAAGCATTCGACAGCGAGCATCGCCGTGAACCCCGATCCCCATGCGGGGAAGGGCGGGTCGCAACGCTCAACTTCTGTGCCTCTTGGTATGAGGAGTGGGTACGCGGCTGGGACTGCTCCCGTCCAGCAACCCCATGAGCTAGAGAGTGGCAAGGAAAGAACCGCTGAAACGCCGCCGCTTGTTTATGGGCCTCCTGGAACCTGTCGACGACGGAATTGATGGCGTCGCTGAACAGGCCAGAAGGCGCAAGCGGGGCGTCGAGAAGGAAGACCCTGTTCTTCTCTTTAATGTCGGACAGAGATGCCTCTCCGTGACCACTAAGGCTGCCATAGACCACCCGATAGCTTTGGCGGTCTCTTTCGTGGTGCAGAGAGACAAGTCAGTGATTCGCCGGAGTTCGCTAATATCATCTAACTCTTTAAGCAGGTCTGCTTGGTATGCCTGCAGCATAGCCATTGTATGGAGGCAAGCACCAGCCTGACCTGTCGCTGTGTACCCTTTGTCCACCAGCGCTGAAGTGGTACGAAGTGGCTTGGTGGGCAATGCCAGGGCTTTTAGGGACGATGCCACGCCGGGAGACAGATAGCCCGCAATCATCTGTTCGACCCGGGGCATCGCCCTATAACCGCGCTCATTCAGACCCACAATGTTAGAATAATTGATTAACGAAGGACTAAAGAGGCGGGCCGAGTATGGTCTAGACCACGATCTCGACACCTCAGTGTGGAGATCGGGGAAGAATGGCAAGCCCCGGCGTGTAGGGAGCGGCTTAGACCGTAAAAAGCATTCATCAAGCTTGCTCTTAGTCGGTTCAGCCTGCTTCAGATATTTAATTTGGCCACAGCGTGAGTTATCACCTCCACAAGCTCTTCATACTGGGCAGACTGAGGGGTTCATCAACGCTCTCGCCATCGCCCTCCGCCGAAGGATGTTTCTGCCCCGGGGGGAAGAAACCGCTCGCTCTGAGCGTGCTTCCTGAACCCTGTGATGCGGCGGTGGTTCTGATGGTCGAGGACGAAGAAAAGAACTCGCCCGTCTCCATACCTTCCACCAGAGCCATCTGCGATCCCCACGACCGCAGCCGCCACTCTGCCTCAGTAGCAGCGGGGCCTGAGCTGCGAGGAACGCTGGCGAGGGCTCCCTCCTCAAAGAGAGCCCTCCAGGAGCGAAGCGTCTGCAGGGAGAGGTGCTCGCAATGTGGACAATCAGCTCCCTCAAGAGCTGACTCGGCGTGCTTCGCCCCTAGGCAAACAGCGCAAAGGCTGTGTGTATCCCCGCCTGTGATGTAGCGAGGGCAGGGAGGAACACACAGCCTAAACTGCTTTTTGCTTTTATCACAGCCCTTAGACTTGTCTTTTGCTTTTGACATTGCTGACTTATTGGAAATAGTAACAGACAATGGTAAATAATAAATACACACATAGAGCGCTTTGCTGAATGACAGAAACTGCATAGCTTCTTGGTCACTACGTCACCCTGTCTGTGACGTCACGCCACGTGGAATGATAGTACACTTGATTCAGAGTGTGGTCACGCTGAAGGCATTCCCAAAGCGTCTCGACGCAGCTCGAGTTCCTGAACGGGAACCTCCTTTTGGTAAACAGAAGAGAACCAATGTTAATGTAGCAGATATTATTAATGTTCTTAATAACAATGCAATGTATACTACAATTAAGATAGCGGAGTAGATCAGGTGAGAATACAGAAGGCTAAGTCCTGTGGACAAGAGGAGCTGGGGATGAAGGAGGGTAATTAGACCCTGAGCAATGCGATAGGCTGCTGAATAATCCTAATGGACCTTATATATGGATGCTATGATGGCATAGTATATGTAGACGTGGATCAGCTGAGAGTCAGCAGATGCAAGCTTGACTGACATGACCTGTCAGAACTAACACTATGCTTGATTTCTGTACAGGTTGCATTTTTCCAGACATACAACAGATTGAAGCTGGAGCTCACTGTAAAGATCTGATTAAAATTCAGCCTCTTCTTTATAGAAATCTATCGTATGGCTTCAGAAGATTTGCCACTAAAGTGAACGAGTCAAATTAATTACTTTTATGAGGTGCTTTTGTCCTTTAAAAGCTTAAAAACTCCAGATCACTTTCTGTTCTTGCATGAGAAATTCATACAAATGTATTTGAAAATGAGAACAATATAGATGATATGCATCTATGACAATCTAATTTCGTAATTACTCAAAACTGTGATTAAAATGCATACTGTTATCTTTACAGCAAGGCTATTTTGATGCATACTAGAAAACTTCTACAGCACATAAATTACAACATTCCTAACTCCCTCAAAATAAGATGCAGTTATAGGATCCCCGGAGTCTTCAAGATAGAGACATTAAATGCAAAAGATATGCAAATACTAAACATGATACAATTATTCTGCATAATTCTCAAGAGGAAAGGGGAAAAAATTACTCTGGGAGCTGGGGAATTGTGTTAAGATGTACTGTTATTCCTACTCATTTTGTTCTACAAGGTTGAAAAGACACAAAGTAGCACTTCAAATCCATAATTTGAATCATTATAAATTAAAAGGACAAAAACACATACAATATTATACAAAGGTGAAATAAGTGCTTGTGTCTATACTTTCAGAGATCATTGCATTAACAGTTATATGTCTACATGCTATTCATTTGTCAGTGTCAGACATCACCACAGCACACTGTCAATTCTTTTAAGCAGTTTCTGAGTTTTTAGACAGTTCACATTTATTTTTCAAAGTAGGTGCTTCACTTTGCATTAAAAAGCAGCAATACCCAGTGGAGAATGAACAGTCTTCCATAACCACTGTCTGACTGATGCTTCCAAATAGCATCTTCAGACGAGCAGACAATTCAGTTTGGCACTCTAGCAGAACAAGACCCAGTGGGTTGCTTTGTCATTTTGGCACATTTATTTTTTCAAAGAACAAAAATGTGTGGAGGGATGTAATAAAATAATTACAATTTAATTAATTATTATAAATTATTTTTTTCCTTTTTTTATGCTGCTGTTTCACACTCGTGTATCAAAAAATCCCTGAAAAACATATACGTTTTCACAAATGTGTAAGCAGACACAATATTGTTAATAATGAGAAATGTTTCTTGAGCACAAAATCATTATATTAGAATGATTTCTGAAAGATCAGGTGACACTGAAGAATGGAGTAATAGCTTCTAAAAATTCAGCTTTGCCATCATAGGAACAAATTACATTTTAAAATATAATAAAACAGAAAACAGTTATTTTAAACCTGTACATTATTTTATTGTTTTTCGATCAAGTACATGCAGCATTGGTGAAAACAATTTAAAAAATCTTACTGACCCCACTTTTGAATGGTAATACGCACACACACCACACACACACACACACACACACACACAAGCTTAAAAGAGTACTACATATTAATTCTACTTTAAAAATAGTAGTTAAATCATATATTACCCCAATGGAAACATTAAAGAGTACAGCAGACTGTAGCAGAACCGGCTATGGTAAGCTCCATGTTGACTGTATCCAAGATATTATGTTTTGCAGATGGCAAAAACACGCTCCCTTTAGGGTGCATAGGTGTTTATGTATGTAGGTGCTCATACATGGGCAGGCGTTCTCATTAGCGGAAAGAGGAACTGGAGAAGGTGTTTCACTCAGTTCCACTTCGGTGCAGACATTATGTCTGAGCTTGTGCTTTGAGTGACAGCCACGGCTACTCAGCAACAAGGCCTTGAGAATAGGCACAGATAGCCTGATTACAGTCTGAACCGCTCAATCATTTCTCATCATCGGCTGGGGAAATTGTGTTTTGTGCGTGACTGCTGAAATGTTCCTGTCATTTGTTATCAGTGTACAAAGTACAAATTTGAGTCTCATATGTGTATGTGTGTTTTGTGGTTTTTTGAAAGAAGAAATCACATTATATACACATTAAATTGCTCAAAAATGACAGGCAAGACATTTTTAGTGTACAAATAATATATTCTTTAATCAATGCAGTTACATTATCAAATAAATCTTAACAAGACAAGACATTGTGGTTTCCACACTAATAAAAGTAGCAGAAGTTGATAATAATAATAAATGTTTTTGAGCACCAAATCAGCATATTAGAATAATTTCTAAAGGATCATGTGACACTGAAAAATGGAGTAATGGCTTCTAAAAACAAAGCATGGCAATCACAAGAGAATACAAATTTGAAATGTATTAAAATAGAAAACAGTTATTTTAATTGTAAAAGCATTTCAAAATATTACTGTATTTTTAATCAAATAAACTAAAAAGCTTTGTTAGACTGTAATGTGGTGTTTTGTTTCATGTTCATGTTTTCCATGTCTTTTATTTTGTAATCGTTTCATGGTCCCTGTTTGTGTCATGCTTCACTTGCCCTCATGTATTCATGCCATTGGTTCCGCTGTTCATTGTGTCATGTTCTGATTGATAGTCTTAGTCATGTGTCCTGTCTCTCATTAGTTGGTTCTTGTCATGTGACCCTCATTGTTTCTAGTAGATCAGTTCCCATTTGCCTGTACGGATGATGTAATTTAACCATGTTGGTGAGTTAGTCTGTTTAATGTCAAGTCTCTGATATGCTATGTCTGTTCAGTCAAGCTGTGTTCGTGTTTGGAGTTTGGATATCACCTGTAAATAAACTGCACTTGGGTTCTCACTTACGCTCGCCTTCAGTGGATGATTCGTTACAGAGACATAAGAATATTCCTTCAAAAATATTCAAAATTCTTACTGATCCTGAAATTTGGAATGGATTTTAGCTATAAACTTAGCTAAAATAACATTATTAGATTAATAGAGTTTTCAGAATATTTTTGTCTGATGGGTCTAATATTTTATTACCTGCAAACAGCCTCTTTCTCTGTTGATGGTCATAGTAAGGGAAGGATGCTGCAGATTTAATTAACAAATTAGTAGATATATATGGATATATCTATAGATATATATATATATATAATATATATTATATATATATATGCATTAAAGGTACGTCATTATATTTACTTTAATGCTTTATTTGTTACATGCATTTATTATCTTTGTTAATGTTAGTTAATAAAAATACAATAGTTCATTGTTTGTTCATGTTGGTTCACCATTAACATTAAAAAAGACTACTAAACTGATAAACATCTATTCTGTAAAAGAACAGTCCATTGCTAATTAACTGTAATAAATGTAGTTAACAAATTCTAACCAATGAAACCTAATTTTAAAGTGTTACTACCCCTCATAATTATGAATTATTTGACAAGCAATACTCTTTCTTAACCAGCAGGTGGCAGCATTGCACAAGTAGAGAAAGAGCAGTATTCATGTCTCTGAGAAAGACACTGGCACTACATGCGTCAGTCACAATACAGAAGCTTAGGTTATATATTATCATCTACATATTCTATCATACCAAGCACAACTCGTACATAGTTTAGCAACTATTTTTACCTCATATGAATGAGCTTCAATACGTAACATTTGACTAACACTTTATTATTGCACTCCCATTTCCCAGCATCAATTGTTGAATGAAATCATGACTTTAATCCTTTTCTTTTACTGGCTCTCCTTTGTTCTCCCAATCCTGTGTCTTTTCCCATCAACCCTGAGCAATAAACCATGCTGTCAATGTGTGAAATAATAAAGATTCAAGCTCAGTCCCTTAGCTATCTTAAGAAAGAATATTTAACGTAGAGAGAAAGAAACCTTTACATTATTGCTAGTCTATGAATAGTTTGCACGTTAGTACATAAAGATACTATAAATCCACATGACTTGACATCTCAAGCTCAAGTCATAATTAAACATTAAGGATATAATTAATGTTTGCACACACACACACAGAGAGAGCTTTGTGTGAAGGAATCCATGGTGAAGACACTATAATGGGCAATGGTGGGAACATTATAGTACAGAGTAAACTGACTTAAAGTAGGGTGCTCAGTTCTGCTTCTACATTCCTTCAGAGTTCAGTTATTAACCTGCTCTAACACAACTGCCTGTAATTTAAACATCACCCAAGGTCTCTGTTCTTCTTAGGAGTGTGTGAATGAAATTAGAAGTGAAGAAGATCAAGAATTTTAGAAGCAGGATTGAGAACTTCTAGCTTAAATATAGAACAGGTAGGTTATATAAACAGTACCATGAGTAAATGTGATGTGACACACCCCCCCACCACACACCCACACACACACACACAATTTCAGCAGATGTTGTACTGAAATAGCAGAACCTCCAGCAAATACTAATTCAGTTTACCTTTATCATCAATGACCTTGGTTGTTTTTCAACAAAGATATAGCAATGTATCTTGTATTGTTAAGCATATGCTAGATAGACAGATTGACAGACAGACATGCCTTATTTATTATTCCCTGAGGGTAAATTCAGATAGAAAATGATGAAAAGCAGTTAACATTTTAGGATTAATTCATGCAGAAATCCAGATAAATTAAAAAGGCTTAATTTTTTTATATACCCATATGTCCAATTCAGAAATATCTAGTTGCTCAAGGCTATATTTTGAGCACTGTGGATGAAAGATTTGTCTCATATAAATCTCATATACAAACTGCATGATGACTTTCAGACCTCTGTTAGATCAGGCCAGCTGAATGAAGGATACAGAGGATGCTTAGAGAATCTGTGATGAAGAAATGTTCATCTTACCAAATGTCCACTCAGCACAAGTTGGGTAAAACTCTATGAACATCATCAAAACACCACTAGAAGCTGCTGAGGCAAAGCACAGACTTTCGAAGGCAATGGACATTTCTCTCAACATATTCCTTTAAACATCAAACGAAAAGAAAAAAAAAACTTGCAGCAAGTTTTTGAGGCGGTACACTGAGCATTTCAAACAAAATGCATTGCAGCAACCTGCCAAAAATAAACAAAACAAACCACACTGAAAACTGTGAAAATGTGCAGTTATCTTATGGAACCTCTATCTACCTGAGCTGACTCTTAAAACTCTTAAACTAACTTCCATTAGTGCACCTAAATAGTATTACAGTATAAATCATAATTCACTGAATTAGCATTAGCATTCTTAATGGTTCTGTATTTATCACAAGAGCAAGAGTGAGTGTAGTTTTTCCAAGATATTTAATTTTAAGACAGTAAATTGCATAACTGCGAGTTTTACACTAGTTAAAAAAACAAGCAGTTTGGATATTGGATAACTTACAACATTCCAAATTACTTTCTCTATTTTTGCCCTGCAATGAAAATTGTTCCAAATGAAGCCAAAGCTGTCTCAAAGCAACACACAGTAGTGATGTTTCATCTAAGACTGAATTAGTTTTTTTTTGTTAGTTGAGTGAATAGTATAACGACTCACTCATAAAGGCAATTACTTGTTACATTCCTGAATGAATCAGTTGTGTTTAAACAAAATGACTAAGCAACTGAATCAATGTCTTACTCACAATGTCAGTCATTACAAAAAGTTACAATTACAAACTCACTACAAAAAGACTGACAGTCTATCTTAAGCATGCGAACACAGAAAAGAGGAGTGATACTGGTCCCATGCAGTGCTGTTGGACTGTAGAATGCAGCTTAGCCAATCAAATTTGAGAACTAGAACTATACCTTTTTAAAAGCTCTCTAGAATACTTGATTCTCACTGATCAATTGTGGCAGTCAGCAGTCAAATATTTCTGAATAATGACCTTTGTTGAAGGCAACAATTTATAACTGACCATCTAATGCTATAAATGTTGCGACCACCTGTCACACCATATTGAGTATATGAAAGAGCACATTAAATAACATTCCTGCGTGCATGCGAAGGCCAGGCAGTTGTAGCCTGAGGTTGCTACAGTGATTGCATCAGATGGATGCAAGGATGCTGAACGTTCTAATGCAACACTGACGGATAACTACTGCATTGTAAGTGAGTGGAACCAGCATGAATATCTCTCAGTATATTCTGAGCATGATCCAGGGCTCTAGTGGTATTCCGGTAACACAGTGAGTCTGACTTGAAAAATGCCAGGCAGCACTACGTGTTTGATGAGCACACTGCATGGTTCATTACCTGCATGATATAAACCCCTCAGCTGATAAACATCCCTCTTAACACTGCTGTTCAACATTGACAAATTAACAGATTTGAGATGCGGAAAATGTGTGCCTGAATCTTGCAGCATGCATATGATTAGCTGCATGACCAGTTTTAACATGCAGTGAAGCTGACATTTCAGGGTTATTGTAGATGTTGCTTGTTCTATCCTACAATTGAGTTGTTATAATATACAACACGGATCTCACAGAGGTAGATTTATAATGACAAAGACGTTTTCTACATCTCATCCCGACACTGGGATTTGCATATTCTCAGGTGGAATTATCAAATTATTCATATATTCATGATTCATATATCATAAAAAGCTGGCTGAGCATTACCTTTAAGATAAGATGCTTTTTTGGTTCCATGTTGTTGCTAAATTAATGCTTCCCATTATCATGCATTCTGCATTTCTTTAACAACTTCTCAAAAACTAAAACAAACAGTGATGATCATTTAACGGTATATTTGCTGATTCTGTCAAATGCAAATGAGCAGAATTTAAAATCACATGCCCGTAGGTTTCTGACGGAAGAAGGAAAAAATTGACTTGAAATACTCATGGGAGGAATTATTGACACCATGAGGGTGGAAATACGCCATCGATTTAGTGCAGTAATGGGGCGGAAATGAATCTGAAGACAGACCCGAGTGCTTGGAGGGGTCAGCAGGTGTTGGAGGACAACATCATGGCTGGGGCGAACAGGTGGTGGGTCTGCGTAGGTGGAATCCAATTTGGCACAGAGACCTAGAGCAGAGATTAAAGGGTGAAAGCAAGAGGACACTGTCAACTTGACAGCAAGGACTGTTCCGCATGGGTCACAGCTAAACTTGAGATGAGAGGAATACAGAAAACCAAAAACCTTTGGCAAACATTCGCTTGGCTAAAACCATGAGCAGTAAACAATCTCCTTGATTTCTGCCAGACAAACAATTAAGTAATAAGATACGAAATGCTGTGCTATACATACAATACAGTTAAGGCTAATGAGCATTGTTAGGTGCAGTGCATTAGAGTGCTCTTGTTGATTTTTTTTTTTAATGAATGGTTCTGTATTTATCACACAAGCAAGAGTGCTGTTATTCAAAGATAGGATATTCAAATATCAGCATAATTTGCGAGTGCAGTATTGCTTTTACATAAGAACAAAACAAGAAGTTAATATTAGTTAACATGCACACAAAATTGGCAATTACCTTCTCTGTTTTTGCTTTAAAATGAAAATAGTTCCAAAGAAATAGAAGAAAAACAGTAATGGTGTTTCATTGCTGAATGAATCAGTATTTTGGAACTAATCAGTTGAGCAAATAGTTCAACAATTCATAAAGACAAGACATACTTGTTACGTTTGTGAATTAATTGGTGTGTTTAAAAGAAAGCGATTGAAACAACTAATCATGACTCAATCTGAAAGACAAGTCACTTGTTAGGTAAAAAAAAATAATATAAATCATATATAGAGATAGCACAAAAAAAACGTATTGGACGTGATTGTATGAATTCATACAAATTTGGCACTAATTCAACAAAACGTAAAATAGTTACAAATTGCCATATCTGTCAAACCAGAACTAGAAAAACATCTCAGGTGACGTATGTAACCCTAGTTCCTCGAGGGAACGAGACGCTGCGTCGGAAACGCTAGGGGAACGCCCTTCAGCGTGACGGGCTCTGAACCTCGTGTGTAATCAGACCAATAGATGGGCGAGACGTCACGGCGGGTGACGTAATGACCAGGAAGCTATAAAAGCACGTGCGGTGAGACCAGCGTCAGCTCCTAGGAATGAAGCAAGCGCTGGCAGGGACGCCGGAAGTATGGCACCGAGATGCAGCGTCTCGTTCCCTCGAGGAACTAGGGTTACATACGTAACCTGAGACGTTCCTCTTCAGGAACTCGAGCTGCGTCGGAAACGCTAGGGGAACGAGAATGCCCACACCGCCAGACTTCTAAGTCTCTGCCTAGTGTGGAAGATTGCACAGCTAGGGCGAGAGGACAGAAGAGCCAGGAGTGGCTCGCAAGTCTAGACCATAAAACCTAACAAAGGTAAGGGGCGTGGACCAACCCGCCGCGTTGCAGATGTCCTGCATCGGAACACCCGCTAAAAAAGCCTTAGAGGCTGCCACACTACGAGTCGAGTGAGCCTTGACCCCTAACGGCGAGGGGAGATAAGAGGACTCATAACATACGGAGATGGCATCCACTATCCACCGACTGAAGGTCTGTTTAGTTGCTGGAAGACCTCTCTTAGGGAGACCATAGAAAACAAGCAACTGGTCCGCCCTCCTCCACAGGGCAGTTCTGTGGACGTATGCATCCAGTGCACGCACCGGACACATGCAGTTTAGCCTCTGCTGGTCTGGGTCCTCAAAGGGAGGAGGACTGAAGGCCTGGAGTACGACAGGCCGCGGTGTAGAGGAGGGGACCTTAGGGACATATCCCGCTCGTGGGAACAGAAACGCTTTGGCCAGACCAGGCGCAAAGTCAAGATAAGAAGGGGCCACAGAAAGGGCCTGCAGATCCCCAAACTCTCTTGAGGGAAGATATCGCCAGAAGGAAGGTAGTCTTTATAGTAAGGAGGCGATCAGATATCTCCTCAATAGGCTTGAAGGGAGGCCTACAGAGAGCCTCTAACACCACAGCCAGGTCCCACGTGGGGACACGAGATCGTACCGGAGGCCTCAGCCTCAGCGCACCGCGG
This sequence comes from Sinocyclocheilus anophthalmus, assembly GCA_018155175.1. NCBI lineage: Eukaryota > Metazoa > Chordata > Actinopteri > Cypriniformes > Cyprinidae > Sinocyclocheilus > Sinocyclocheilus anophthalmus. Next base: position 188,717 of record JADLZN010002979.1, read on the forward strand.
AGGAAACGTGTAACTAGGGGTTGTCTACCCACTGACTGGCCACCAAGAGGGGCGTGGTAGGCCGCAATAGCCGCCACGTAGACCTTCAGGGTGGAGTGGGTCAGCCCTGCGGAGAAACAGGCCTGCAAGAACTCCAGCACTGTACCAACCGGGCAGTTAACTGGGTCGAGCTGGCCGTACAGTTCCTTGTGGAGGGAGCTCTGGATTGGAGGATGGTCTCAACAACCTCGGTTGAGAGACCGGAAGCTACGAGTTGTGCCCCCTCAGGGGCCACACCCACAATTTCCACAGCTCCGGGCGGGGGTGGATGATCATACCCTCCGCCTGTGAGAGGAGATCTCTCCTGACAGGAATCTCCCACGGAGCGCCGTCTAGGAGAGAAATCAGGTCCGAGAACCATACTCGGCCTGGCCAGAACTGGGCTACTAGCAGCAGACGGACACCGTCCCGGCGCACTCTCTCCAGAACTCCCGGGAGCAGAGCGATCGGGGGAAAGGCGTACAGACGAAGCCTCTGCCATGTCTGTACCATGGCATCCAGCCCCAGTGGAGCTGGACGACTTAGAGAGAACCATAGGGGACAGTGCGATATCATGCGAGTCGCAAACAAATCCACCTGGGCCTGGCCAAAGATTCTCCATATCTGCTTCACCACCATGGTGAAGCATCCAATCCCCGGGCCTCGGCCCCTGCCTCGACAGGATGTCTGCTCCCAAATTGAGATGCCAAGGGATGTAAACTGCTCTCAGCGAGAGAAGTTTGCCCTGGGACCACACAAGGATCTGGTATGCTAGTTTGTACAAACTGCGTGAGCGCAGACCTCCCTGGTGGTTGATGTAAGAGACCACCGCTGTGTTGTCGGTACGCACCAACACATGGTGACCTCTCAGGAAGTATCTCAGTGCATGCAGCACGGCCAGCATCTCCAGGCAGCTGATGTGCCACATGAGATGGCGACCACTCCATAGACCACGGGCAGGGTGGCCACTCATGACCGCACCCCAACCGGTGAGGACGCGTCGCGCTCGAATTACGTATAAAGTAACAAAATAACAAAAGTGTCTCCACAGTCAAGGCACGTTTTTAGGAATCGCCGCGGGGACCTTGAAAATGCGAAGCGGGTTTCCCCTCGGGGAGAACCCCTTGGTCTTGAGCCACCACTGTAGGGGTCTCATATACAGCAGGCCAAAAGGTATCACGTTGGATGCAGCTGCCATCAGACCCAACTGTTTTTGAAACTGCTTGACAGTGAGTGACTGATCTTCTTTCACTCTCTTGACTGTAGTGAGGATCAACTCGATCCGAGCAGAGGACAATTGTGCCTGCATCGTGGTCGAATCCCACGCCACGCCTAGATAAGTGGTCCTCTGTGATGGAGAAAGCACACTCTACTTGGCGTTAGTCTTAACCCCAGCTCTCTCATGCGGGCGAGAACGACATCTCGATGTCGAAACACCGTCTACTCTGATTGAGCTAAAATCAACCAATCATCGATATAATTCAGTATGCGGATGCCCTGGAGTTGCAACGGAGCCAGGGCTGCATCCACACATTTTGTGAAAGTGCGGGGTGAGAGTGTAAGGCCGAAAGGAAGAACACGATATTTGTACGCTTTGCCCCCGAAAGCAAACCTCAGGAACTTCCTGTTACTGGGAAGGATGGAGACATGAAAATAAGCATTTTTTAGATCTATCGTGACGAACCAGTCCTCTGACCTGATCTGAGACACGACCTGCTTGATAGTAAGGATCCTGAACTTCAGTCGCATGACTGAGTGGTTCAAGTGACGTAGATCTAAAATTGGACGCAACCCCCCATCCCGAGGACCTCTTAGACTTAAGTACGGTCCGAAGATCCGGCTTAGCCTTAGAGGCCAACGACCTAGAGCGTCGCCTCGCCCCCGTGTCTCGACACTGGGGAGCACGCGAGGCCACGCTCTGTTTCTGTACACCCCTGTATGCGGAGCTGGTACCCGGAGGGGGCTGCTCTCGCCCAGGAGCCCCCAGAGCTAGAGAGCGGCGAGGGAGAAACCGCTGGAACGCCGCCGCCTGCTTACGGGCCTCCTGGTACCTGTCGACGACCGAATTCACGGCGTTGCCGAACAGGCCAGAAGGCACAAGCGGGGCGTCCATTAGGCAGACCTTGTCTCTCTCTTTCATGTCCGACAAGGTCAGCCATAGATGCCTCTCCGCTGCCACCATAGCTGCCATAGACCTGCCAATGGCATGGGCGGTCTCCTTAGTGGCGCGGAGAGACAAATCAGCGGTCCTCCTGAGCTCTGTAATATCCTCAGACTTTATCTGCTCACCCTCATCTAGCTCTTTCAGCAGGTCGGCTTGGTACGCCTGTAACACCGCCATGGTGTGCAGACACGCACCAGCCTGAACCGCTGCCGAGTTCCCTTTGCCCACCAGCGCCGAATTTGTGCGCAGCGGCTTGGAGGGCAATGCCGGAGGCTTTAGAGACGATGCCGCACCGGGAGACAGATAGCTCGCAAGCGTCTGCTCTACCCGGCTCATCGTCTTATAACCGCGCTCTTTCATCCCCGCCACATTGCCATAATGATCGGAGGCGGGAACAAAGAGGCGGGCCGAGAATGGCCTTCCCCACGACTTCGACACCTCGGTGTGGAGGTCGGGGAAAAAAGGCAGGCTCCGGCGCGGAGGTGGTGGCTTAATACGCAAAAACCGCTCATCTAATTTGCTTTTCTGCGGTTCAGCCATCTTCTCGGCGGGCCATTCAATATTCAGTTTGGCCACGGCACGAGTTACCACCTCCAAAAGCTCCTCATACTGGGGCGACTGAGGGGGCGATTCCTCATCGACGCCCACCACATCAATCTCCTCGGAGGAAGACAGGCAGAGCACCGAGCTCGCTCCCCGGGGGGAAGTAACCGCAGAACGGGCTTCCGATCCCGGTGAGCGAGCGCTGGATCTGGCGGGTGAGGAAGAAGATAGGGACTCACCCGTCTCCATTCCCTCCGCCAGTTCTAGCTGCGAACCCCACGAGCGTAATCACCGCTCCGCCTCGGTGGAAGCGGGACCCGCACCGCGGGGAACGCTTGCGAAGGCACCCTCAGCAAAGAGTGCCTTCCGGGAGCGGAGAACATGCATCGGAAGACGCTCGCAATGCGGGCAGTCAGCTCTCTCAAGAGCTGACTCAGCATGCTCCGCTCCCAGGCAGACAACGCACAAACTGTGTGTATCCGCACCCGTAATGAAACGTGGGCAGGGAGGAACACACAGTTTGAAAAGCTGGTTGCCTTCGCCCCTACTCAGATGGTGTTTCTTTTCATGTGCTTTAGACATAATTCTTCTTTTATTTTTATTTTCTTTCTATGGGACAGACAACACCAAATAAGGCTCACAACTGACACACACACAGAGCGCTTGCTGAATGACAAAAAGCTGATGCTGGTCTCACCACACGTGCTTTTATAGCTTCCTGGTCATTACGTCACCCGCCGTGACGTCTCACCCATCTATTGGTCTGATTACACACGAGGTTCAGAGCCCGTCACGCTGAAGGGCGTTCCCCTAGCGTTTCCGACGCAGCTCGAGTTCCTGAAGAGGAACTTGAAAGTACCAATGTTTTTTTTATTTTTTTATCACAGTTTTGCCTTATTTTACCACAGTTTTTCCTTTCTTGCTTATATTAAAGGTTGTTATTGCTTAGAAATTGTGTTTCTTCGCAGGCTTTTTCCTCTAGAAGCCAGGACTGCAAATCAGAAGCGAGGACCGCAACTATCCATTTTATTATACAACAGAAAGATTGCAGAGTATCAAACTACTGGCAATCAATTTCAAGATCTGATGAAATCTTCATCAACATATTTCTGAAGGTTCAGTGTTGACTTGCAAGCAGAGCTGGCATCTCATCTTATGCCCACCCCCGCATGTGCCGTACATGTGCCGTATCTTCGCAGTTTGAGTGACAAGATTCACCTTGCCAAAGGATAAGAGTGTTAAACTTCACAAAACAGCTGTCACAGCAGCAGAAATTCTCACATTAGAAAAAAAACTACGACTACTATGATTTTTTTCACCTTTTTTAATCATCTCATTATTTTTGTTAAGAAATAAACAGCAGCTTGAGTGTGTAAACATAATGAAGATTTCCAAACTGCTTTTATTTGTTCTGTGCTTATATAACAAGATTATATCTATCTTATCAGCTGTGCATTATTCAGATTCTGAATGATAAATGTACAGGTTTCATGCTGATATAGTAGCATTGTGCATGCATGCATGGATTTTTCAAGATTTTACAGCTCTGCTAGGAAAAAAAGACAGTCAGAAATGCAAAAGTTATATTTTCAAAAGTCTATTTAAGTGTCTATTTTGCACTGTTTTGTACTGTTCAAATGTTTGGGGTAAGTAAGACCTTGAAGAATTTAGAAGTCTCTTATGCCAAGGCTGCATTTATTTAATCAAAAATACAGTAAAAACAATAATACTGTGAAATATAATTTCAATTTTAATATTTACAGTTTTAATATATTTGGCAAGGTGATTTTCAGCAGCCATTACTCCAGTCTTTAGGGTCACATGAATCTTAAGAAACCATTCTAATATGCTTTTTGTGGAAACGTGATACATTGTTTAGGATTCTTTGATGAATACTACATATATATACTATATATATATATATACAAAAGTTATATATATATAACAATGTACAAGTCTTTACTGTCACATTTGAACAACATCCTTGCTGAATAAAAGTGTAGAAAATTAGCTCAAAAAGGAAATGTATATAAATAATTACATTGGCATTAGAATTGCGATCACGTTTTTCCGGGTTGAAGAGTGATGAACTCCAAAGATGTTATTCTGACTCGTGTTGGTCGGAAGAGTTTTCTCCCAGGTGAGAAGTTGCAACATGGCTTGTTGCAACTTTGAGGTGTTGCCGGCGTGGGGAGGCCCTGCGAGTCGCTGTCAGACTGGATGTCCGAGAGGCAAGGGAGTAAGAGCAGTCAGAGCAGAAGAAGAAGAAGAGAGAAGGGTCACAGATGTGTCACACTTCCAGGGGGTCAGTGAGACAATGGTGACTTAAACTTTTGGAGGGAAAGTTTACGACTCTGTCTTCGAACATGGTATTTTCCATTTGTAACCGGATTGGGTGTTGATACAAAACTATTAAAGATTCTTATTACAACAATAAGTTGAATAGGTCTCAGCATATATTATGCACTCATTTAGATCAGGGGCTCCCAAACTTTTCAGCCCACGACCCCCAAAATAACGGTGCCAGTCACTCGCGACCCCCACTATCCTCAGAGGTGGTTAAAATATACAAATGTTGCTCGCAACGGTGCACATGCAACAATAGGCCTATCCAAACATGAGCATAATGACAACACAACGGTCTAACAACCACATTATTTTTTATAGTAATTTACTCATTTGTTTAATTTCAACATTAACCTCACCTAATGAGATGGGTGGGCACAATGCTTGGAGCACAGCAAGTCCATTCTTGGTTTAATTTTGGAGACTGCCACTCGGAGATCATCCTCCACGTCCAGTAGCGACCTGCATTTATTTTTAATGTACGTGAGTGCCGAAAAAGTCTTTTCACTCAAGTAGTGCAAAACGGCATCAGTACATCCATAGTGGCCTTGGATTGCTGCGGGTATTCCCTCTCGTCTGAAATCCAAAAGTCAGCCAGCCTCTTGGAATTAAACACTAGGTCGCTTGACAGTTCAACCACTGTGTCCTTCAGGTTGGATGTCAGATTGTTTACCCTCGTTACAGTGAATGGTGATCTTATCCAGCCATATTGTTCTGGAGCTGTTTTCTCTGGGAAATACCTATTAAAGTGTTCCAGGAGGGCTTGAAGGTGGGTAGTGATAGACTTCTTCACTATGTTAGCACTCAGTTCGTTTTCCTCCATGAATTCGTCCAGCTCAGAAAACATATCAATCTGTCCCATTTCAACTGTCTCAGTCCAGCGCTCAAATTTTCTCTTGAATGCGTGGATTTTATCATTCAGCGACATGATGTTAGTGTTTTCACCTTGCAATGACATTATACGCTAGCCTTGTTAACCAGTCAGGATCAGTGAGGTGGTCAGCGAGCTGGAACCCATGCTCCATCAGAAATAAGCGCACTTCGTCCTGCAGCTCAAACAGGCGGCTGAGCACATTCCCTCGTGAAAGCCACCTGACGTCTGTATGGAATAGCAAGCACTCATGCTCTGATCCCAGTTCGTTACAGAGTGGCAAACAGTCTGATATTGCGTGGACGTGCTTTTATATAGTTGACCATTTTTATCGAAGTCTCAAGAACACATTTAAGTTCTGGGTCAAGTGTTTTGCTCGCAAGAGCTTCTCTGTGTGTAATACAATGCGTGAATTTTACATGAGGCACCACTTGTAAGACTCTTGCTTCAAGACCTTTCTTTTTCCCCAGCATCGCTCCAGCACCGTCTGTACAAACACCGATGCACTTGCTCCAAGAAAAGCCCATCTTCTTTTAGTTTGTTGTCAAGTTTTGTGAAAATGTCCTCGCCTGTGCACGTTCCCTCCAGTGGGGTGCAAAACAGAATATCCTCGTTAAATTTTCCATCAAAACTGTATCTGACGAATACAAGCAGCTGGGGAGAGTTTGATACATCTGTGGATTCGTCTAACTGTAAAGAATATTTCCCTTTCTTCAATCTGTCCACCAGCTGACACTTTATGTCCTGGGCCATGTCGGAGATGCGCCAGACAACAGTCCCGTTAGACAGCGGCACTGATTCTAGCTCACGGGCCAGTTTATCCCCATGCCTATCCCGACTTATAGCGGGTTTAATGAGGGTTTCCCCAATCATGCGTGGCTTTTTTGCCCATGCAATTAAATATGCCACCTCATATGATGCCTGTTGAGCTTTGGTGGGGATTGTTGTTTGTTTAGTTAGGACTTTCTTTCGGCCTAGTAACTCTTGCTCCTTTTGCCAGAAAAAAATCTACTGGTTTAACCGCAAGAGAGGGGTGCTTGGTTTTCAAGTGTCGTAGCATTTTTACAGGCTTTAAGCTTTCAAGTGCAAGCACCTCAGTGCACACAACACATTGGGGATGTTGTATTTCGTTGACGATGACGCATATGAATCCATTCTGGATAAATTCCTCTGGATACTTTCGACACTTAGAGTAAGACTGATCCGACTGCTTATGGATGTCCTCTTTATGCACACGCCGGTCCCTTTCCGTACCTGAGGTCGATGGCCTTTCTGACGGTGGTGCTTCTCTGCTTTCCTCCGCTGGCCTCTCTGCTGGCCTCCCTGCATTGTCTTTGGTCGATATTAACCAACGTTTCATTTAAACAAAAATAATATCCTAAGCCTAAAGCAAAAAAAATTACCTACGTGCAAATGTCGTAATGTTTAACATGGTGCTGTAAATTGATCTGCTGCAACTGACGTTATTGCTGTGTCGTTAATCTGTCGTAATCACCTTAGGGGTCGCGATCGAACAGAAAGAAAATTGAAAGGTTGATGGCTTTTGTATTTGCATGTAACTATTAACTACTATTTTTTATTTTTTGTTAGTTATGGATAAAATATGTTATTTCTAATAGTTAAAAAAATTTATTTGATTTCTGGAAATCATCTCGTGACCCCCCCCTCACTGTCTCACGACCCCTACTTTGGGAACCACTGATTTAGATCATCAAAATACGAATTCGTAGATACCAAACATGGTATAGGTGAGGTTATATTAACTAAGGATTCTATCATAAAGCATGCATAAAACAGTATATAATACAAAAGACAATATACAATAACAGTAATAATACACACAATGACATGGGGATATGCATGTTCATTCATAGAAAGGTTTTGCTATTAATTAATGAAAGAAGTCTTTTCCTATGAGCAGTATGTGTCTGTTTGGGCCATAAAGCCAGCCTTATCTTGTAATGTGTCCTGGCTGCCATTGTAACCAGTGGCCTGGGGGTTGTTCACAGACATCCTGGCACAGGGGTCTGTTGGATTATTTGTTAAATATAACAAATAATAATGTGTCTGATTTGCCCAGCTGTTAAAAAAGTACTAATTTCCTTTAAAAAAGAAACGGAAAAAAACTTGCCGACCTTTTGAACTGTATAGTGTAGATAACATACAAAGAAGTACTGCCCCGGTGATAAGTTTTGTACACTTAAGGTAGCATTTTTCTGACAGTGATTTCAGGAAAAAATCAAATTCACTTATAAACTAATAATACAAAACCAAACTGTGACGTCAAACTGACTTGGGTCCTTAATCCCAGCACTATGTAATAAATATGACCAGGAGCATGCAAAGACATAAAAAGGAAATGCTAGCCACTGAATAAATTGTCTTCTGAGAGAAGCCTTCATTCTTCGCACCTCTTGCAATGCATCCTCTGATAAACACGAATGCCTTTCTCGGCATGTAAGGTTTTGTTGGCTAATCCAAAGGGACGAATACTTCAATAATAGTGAAACTGGCATCTTCCCTCTACCAAGTCGTTACCTAGATACTGTGATGAACAGCTGCCGCTAGTACTCGCAAACATACAATAACAACCAAACAATACAATGTGAACAGAGACCTGTGGGCAGAGGAGCTCCGGTTCAGACCAACCCATTAAATCGACTATGAAAACATAATTAAAATTAAAATTAGACTTACTCCTTCTATAAGTCCTTTTATCAATACATTTCCTCATTCTTCCTCTGCACACATGGTTTTGAGGATACTCACATAGGAAAAGTATAAATAAGCACTCCCATAACATTTGTTCATTTCTAGGTAAGGGTAATGCTATACTTCCCTTTTTGATTGATCACTCCTGTGCAGCCTTTGCTGTGGAATAAAAATTTATCAAATGAATGTTTGGCATGCTATTATTCCACTTATCTTAATATAGACTCTCTGCCTACTATAATTCATACTCAGACCCAGTACACGACGCTACTTCGAACAGAAGCACTGACAACTTCGCTTCAAATGATAAATATCTGAATAAACCATTTTTTCCCTTTAGTTTGGTGAAAATGTTCAGGTGGGATATACGACAGCCCATTGAGTATCATTGCCCGTGTTAACTGCAAATTATATAAAACTTACTTACAGTAACTTTAACGAGTTTGAAGTTCAAAGTACACTACGTTTAAGAGGGAAGTAATAAGATTCATGAATTTTAATCATGTCCATCAATGCCCACAATGTCCTTATGGATTTCAATGCATGACTTTCACATGTAAGAATGCCAGTCAGCATCAATAGCAGGTGGTCTAAAGGACCCCTGAGAGCCTAAGGACCAAACGTCTAGTTTAGATGGCCGTATTATGGATGTTTTTACCCTTGCAGTGTGGGAGGACAGGATGCCAAGAGTTCCTCTTTATTCTCCATGGTGCATCAATGACCTTGTAGCGACTGCTCGGCTCAGTTCATTATATGCTACAAAAACACTCACACTAACGCTAGCTCTCTGCCTAACAGCTGTAAATTCAAAACGCATCCTGATCTCTCCAGCCAAAGGGCTAATTCCTAAAAAAAATGATTCATTGACAATTCACAGATTTCAAGAGGTTCATCTCAGTTACTTCATTTGTCATATCTAGTGTTTTTATGCTGTGAATCAATATGCTCTCTTTGAAAAGAAACACATATATGTGACAAGGCAGATAATAAAGAATATGAGAGAATATTGTAAAATGATTTTACCCAGGTTGACTAATAAACAAAGGAGACTGAAAAAGTGGAGACATAAGATTTATGAGTTTAATTGAGTCCTATTATAGCATAGATACATGTCAAGACATAGAGAAATCAAAATTAAAGTCCGTGTAAAGCAATATTAAATATGTGTTCTGAGTTTGTCACACCACAGAAAAAAGTGTTTTTACCCACGCAGCCAAATTTGAATTATAAAAAAACCGGCAAGTAAATAAGATAAGTTATCAAAATCTTGAAAAAATAAGCAGTATTCTCTGCTCTCAAATGCTGGGGTGGAAACCACACCCACTCGGGAGAAAGCTGTCACCTCTCTTAACTGTCAAATTTAAATGAGGAGACTGAGCTGTTTTATAAATTATCGCAACCAGGTAATATGCATTTATGTGATGAAGGCATAGATAGCTAGCAAACTGTAGGCAAACGGTAATGACTCGCGATTGAGCAGGCGAACCAGTGATGCTAATGCGCTCTAGTTATTAAACTATAAGGGGAGGAGCCATGCTCAGTGGCTCAAGTGCATCATCGAGACATGATTACAGGCCCGACCAAAAAATCCTGAACAAAAAAATAGTGAAAAACTGTTTAACGGTATAACTCCACAATTCAGTACTAAATAGTTCAAAGTCTTTGTTTTAAGCAATACATTTCTAACATTTATAATGTGTTTAGAAACAATTATCTGAATTGTCTTTACACTGACTTTAAGAGACACAAGTCTTCCTCATTCTTTCCTCATTCTAGTAGGCGGAGAGTAAGAGGAGGATGGAAATAGCTGCCCCAAGGCGAGAGTGATTGGAAATAGCTGCCCCACGGCCACATTCTATGCAAGGTTAGAAAGAAAGAAGAAGAACAAGGGCAGAAACTTGCTTTCCTGCAGATGAAAAAAACTGCCTTTGTGAAGTTTCATAATAAAAAAAAGGTGATCTTTAAAGGTTATTGGGGGGGGGGGGGGTGGTTAAGGGTGGTAATGGTGGGGGCTCATGTTCATAGTCTTCATCTCAAGAGATTGCATAATGCTGAATTTTCATGAACTGCAATGTTTTTGGTTTTATGTCAGTGTTTTATGATACATTATATACAGTATTATATTTGTTTTAACTGTATAAATTTGCAGTTTAAATAATATTCATGAAAAATGTAATGAAATTAAAACAATTATAAATCATTATTCAGCAAAAAAAGAATAGAAAAAATAAAAGCACAAGTTGTTGGAAAGTATGTATAAGGTGTCAATTATAAGTAAGTACTGTGTTAAAGCTTATAATAGCACCAATTGAATCAACACAACATTTCTGAGGAAAAATATTAATTATAAGTAAGCTTACACTTATTCTAAGTTAGATCCACTATTGTATGCTGTTGCCGTATGGCAACATATCATAAAGTACCTTAAAATAATATTTTTTTCCAAATTTTTTTTGCAGCACTTCAAGTTAAGCCATTCTTAGAAAAGAAAAAGATTCAAATATTTTTTTCTATAGGTCTATCATAATGCGTACAGTAGAGGGTTTTAATGGCACTCTGTAAATAGAAAAAAACAATAACATGACTGCACTTAAAATGATGGATTTATCAAAATTACAAATGTAGCAGACACAGATAAACAGATGATTGTTTTAATGCTATCTTATATAATTCTATATTATTTTGTGTAAATAAATTAAAAATAAAACATTAAAGTACCACAACATTATAAATGTACAATATGCAAAAAGGATAGTTTTCTCAAATGTAAAATTTAGGGAAAACAATCGTGCATAATTAAAGATCCAATATCCATTTTGACATCACTAATAAATACTTTGTCTCATGACATTGCGAGAAGCCAAATGAGCTCATTAGAGTGAAGTGAAGTGTTTCTAAAAATGAGAACTTCAACAAAATTCAGATACTTTGGATCGACATACAAAACTGTCAAATATTTTCCTTATATTGTAATAGCATCCTTATACTGTAATCATTACGAGCACAAGTTGCTGCCTAACATGATCGTTGTGTGACTTAACTGAACAAATGATGATAAATAACCACATAGCGTATAATAGTTGTATATTACTACCATATTGACATTATTTCACTCATCTCTGACTTCACTCATCTTCCTAATAATAACATTGAAGCAAGCATTTTCTATAAAGCTGCTTTGAAATACTATGTATTGTGAAAATTTCCTGAGAGCATCTGTATAGCTCAAATGAAAAAATGTTCCTAACAATCTTAAAACCAAACTTTTGTATTACAGCAACTTCAGCAGGCACGGTCAGAGCCTGATGAGATAGTGAGCCAGCAATACATTTGAATCAGACGCTATCTATTCACGGGCGGCGGCAACAGGTCATGACAGGTCTTATTGAAATCCTTCTATTTTAATAGATTTTACGCTCAAGTACAAATCTTCAAGTTGCTTTCTCCAAGACAGACAGCCAGACCTGACTCCAGACAAAAACAGAGTACATCTTGTCTGCAGAGTGTAAGATAAGCTTCCGAATGCACAGGGCAAGTGCCCGATGACACCATTCTGCATCTGCTCTGTCAACCTGTCCGATTCTCTGTCCATCATTGCATTCTTTCTTCCTGAAATTGAAATGCGGGGGAAACGAGATGGGCCTGCACTCAGGGCACACAGTTAATACACGTCCACTCCTGTTACTGCCGAAACGTGAAGCACCTGTGAGAGTGCAACCAAGCAGAAAACACACACGAGTCATGTGAGCACATTCAGCACACACATAACAGAAACGTGCCATTCTTTCGCTCAATCACCCACTCGGTCGCTCATGCCCACAACCCCTTTCTGTCTCTGCCCTCTGATCTTCCTGGGAATTGGAGGAGTGGAAATCATTGGAGCATGATAAATGTGGAAATTATAAGTTTATGAGGCAATAAAGCAGGGAGGAAAAGGTTTCCTGATCTAAATAATGGAACCTGATCATCCTTACAATACGTGGATATTAATATTGACCCGTATTTCCAGTGGCGGCGCGTCGGGGGAGGCAGGGGAGGCACAGCTTCCCCATAATTTTGAGGTGAAAATGGGAGGAGGACGATTTAATGTTAATAAAATTCACAATTCATTTCAGTTCATGTCTCAGAATGTGTATTTTTTTGTTTGTAATTTCACAGTTGTAATAAAATGACGTGAAAGCTCCGCTTTTCCATCGCGAATATGCCGAATCTGCTGATGTAATTGCAACCGCTTATGATAGAGAAGGGTAGGGGGAGGCCGGTTGTGGCTAGAAGGGATACAGCTCAGACCGGAAACGAACAATGAAATAAATTTTCTACCTATTAGATTGTGTTTTATTAGCGTCTACACCTACCCCAACCCTAACCTACCTTCAATATGAAATTTTTTAATTATTGTTGGACAATGTGACAACTATTATGCTTTATTGATGTGCGCATGCCCAGTAGCACCATACGTATCCCTTCTAGCCTTAATCGGGGAGGCCGGGGGAGAGGTGAGCTCTCGTGCCTCCGTTGGTAACAAAAATTTACCAATCAGCATCGAGTGTTCACTTTCAGCACTGAGGAGTGTTGCGAAAAGAACCCTCGCAAGGGAGGCTAGCCTCCCTTCTGATATCAACCTGATATCAACTCATCATAGAGATGTAAATTACGTAATATTACTTTGAACGTCTCCCGCTGCGCTGATAATAAACCAACAGTACTTATGAATAGCGATATTGAATATTTGATCGCCAACAGATTTACCAAGCTGTCATTCAAAACAGTATATATACAAATTTAAAAAAGGGAAAACAGCCTAAGCTGGATATAGGCTACAGCAGTCGGCTTAATTAAATGGTGCAACAGGCAGCTCTCTTTTAACACAGACTTTTAAGAAGGGATGGATGTTTGCTTCAAGTGATAGACCAGGTAAGTGAAATTATATTATCTTGCTGTATGTGTGTCGTTTTCTTTATGCTTTCTGACTAAAAGCAACCAAAAAGCCATTTTAAAGTGGTTAAGCAAATAATAATATAATAATAATAATCGGCAGGGATCCAAGACCAATACAATTAGTGTGCCTCCTCTATTTTAAAACCCACGAGCCGCCACTGCGTATTTCAGTGACAGAGGAGCCTCATTAAAGGTCAGGAATTAATGTAGGATTATAATGAACAGGCCGGGCTTTTATAGATAAACATATCTTAATAAAAAATGATCCATACTTTAGCACTGACATTAGAGTGGTCAAAGCAGGCTCCTATAAAGACTTTCCAAGCACTTTTTCTTTTCCAACACCTTAAAAATATGATCAATTTGTACTAAGGCAAGTATAAACATGCATGTAAAATTATATGAGTATGGTTACTAAAACCAGCAAGTGAATGCAGAATCACATTCAAAATGCTTTCCCTGGGCACAGTGGATAAATGGTATAAGGTTACTGATAAAACACTAAACAGGTTTGTGACTGGTAGGATACATTTGAACGATTATAGCGGACCTGTAGCTTTCGCTGTAGGTTTAGTGTATAAACGAAAGGTGCATTGGGGGGAAGGCTTCCCACCAGCAATCCGAGTGTTATTCTGGCAGGTGGAACACCAGGGATATTTTCTTTATGGGCTGCTGGTATTTATATCCATGCTGCTCTTTTGCCCATGGTCATTGTGCCCTAGAGCACTCCACTTACTTTAACAGTTACACTACAGGTGCAAAAACATGACATTGCTCTCAACCCTTCCTCTGTTTTCTCGAGTACAGAAAAGGTACTGCTCAGGTTGCACCGCTCAGTGGTTTTAGTATGAAGGTAAGGCTGAAATTAAGCATTTCAAGGCAAAAAATGCCTCTGATATGTAGAATGTGGGAGCAAAGAAAGTCCCAAGAGTGACCTGAATATATTGAGCAGCACAACCATTTTCATCTGTGAAATAAAGAAGGCTTCTTGAGCACCAAATAAGCATGTTACAATAATTTCTGAAGGATCTTGTGATATTGAAGACTAGAATGATGCCTTGTGTACATGATAGGCTTTTTTTATTTTTAAAATATATTACAATAGAAAAGTTATTTTAAATTGTAATAATATTTCACAATAGTATTGTTTTACTGTATTGTATACTTCTTGCATTACTTATAGTAAGTTTCCTGAATGTCCTTTGTTGGTCAGCCAAATAGAAATGGAAAATAAAATAAAATAAAATATTATAGTTGCCTCTGGACATTAAGCTGGGACAGAGCAAGTATTTGAACACTGTAATAATTACATACTTCACCTTTAAGAAAGTGCATAAATTGCAAATCAGAATTAGCTATAAGTATCTGTTAAAATTTGGGGACCTGGTACCACAGCCTGTATCAGATGATAACATGGCACGAGTTAATATGGGACAAATTAAGCCATACAGTGTTTGATTTCTTCAATATATAAATGTGTATTTGTCAAATGCATTGCTGTTTTTAGTGAAAATAGGGTGTAACACAAAGCTGTGCAATCTGAAGACCTCAGTAAAATAATCTCAGTTGCACAGCAGCTGTCTATCCAAAAGAAGCTGTAAAGTCAATTGTGCATCTCTTTTCTGTGTGCACAAAAGGTCACCATCAAAATTGCCATTAAGACAAGTAATTGCATCCTGTGCCTGGGGAAAACAACAGGAACTTGATAATCACAGAGTACATTTACCGTGATACACTTTTTAAAGGGTCAGTGAGAAAGACCATAAACATTTATATGAGCAGTCAAGTGCGGGAGAAACTGTCTTTCTCTTTCTCAAATGCAATGACATGCTTGGTGTCTTTGGACACTTAATAGCCATTCATAATTGTTTGTTTTCTCTCCATCTGCACAAAATTCCATGCTTTTCAACTGCAATTGCTATCTATTAGGCAGGAACAAATACAAGCAGCGTTTTGTTTGGATGAGTTGTGATGGGTCCTCTTCCATGAATAGGTTTTGTTTATTTTGTTTTTATGCACGGTTGTGATTAGTTCTTTGTGAACTTCCCATATGCTCTTTAATTTAAGAATTAATCCAAGCACAACTTGATGAACAGGTGTTTTCACTGAGACTTGTTGAATACACTATATAGTTAATATGAAATACTTGCAGTGTTTACATGTTCTGCACTGTGACTGTGTTAAATCTCATCTAACACTATTTTAAATAATTGTATAAATATTATGCATGTATGACCCTACCTTATTATAGAGATTTTGTGTAATATTTGTATTATATTATTATTATTTTAGATGTTGGTGTGTGTGATATTTGAAACTGGGTGGTAAATCTACATGTATGCATTTATATGCATTCTTTAGTATGTATTTAATTTAAATTAAGATTTTGATAAAAAATAGATTTCTTTGTTCACGCTTTCCTTTATATGTATTATTTTAAATATTAAAAATAGTAATAATGAGAATAATATTATTAATCATCATCATCAATCATAATCATCATCTACTTTTATTTATTTTTTGTTCCGGGCTTGTTCATGTAAATTTTTTTTTTCAAATTAAAAATTTCCTTCAATAAAACTATTTAAATATGTCAAATTTAACAAATATACAATTTATTTATAATAAAAATATCTAGAATTTAGAAATGCAGTACAGTACATCAATTTGGTTAACCTTCTCACTATTAACTTGTTGCTGATGCATGCAGATTCTAGGATATTGGCTGGTTATTGTACTGAAAGTTACATTTAAGGGCTTAGTCGGATGACCATATTAGATTCCTTAAGCTTACACCCCCCTACACTTAACACTACCTTAATAGCTATAAAAAGCAGCAAATTAAGAGCTTTATTTTTGGGTAGTAAACGGTTCGTAAGGTAATTGAGAGAATAGTCCCCAAAACTAAAGTGTAGTCATTAATGCATTATATATTTTAACATTCTGATATATAGAATCTATATATATTATATATATATATATAGAGAGAGTACCGTGGCAACAACAACACTGCTTGATTACTGTGTTTTGATTTAAAGTATATATTGCCTGAAATATCAGATTAATGTGGAAAATGGTTTTATATGTGACACTGTTTGCTAGTTACAGCCTGAAAAATGTACATAACAGAAAGGTGAGTTTTGAATGGCTAACAGACCACCAGCATTTCAAACAACTATGAGTCAGCAAGCTGCACAAACATATTTGCACATCTTTTGAAGCACGCATTTCATTTTGATATGAAAATATAATGTTTTCTTTCTGTCATTCCTTCTTGGCCGAGAACAGCAAAATGCTCTGGAGTACAGAATCCAACAGCCCTCTAAAGAAAATGATCAAATGGGTGGCACTGTTTAGATACTCTAATTTATCTTGCTTATATTTCAGAATATGAGTGCGTTGAAGGAGCCAATTGTTATTCAGTCAAAACGCTCCAAATGGTTTATGAAATGCTTAATTTTCCACAAGGTCAGTGGGAGGACACGTACACGTCCATATAAAAGACAGAGCGCACTTTTACCTGATGAATTCCCAACAGGAGGAATATTATGCAAGCACTTAGGTGAGACTTTAAATTAACAGGCTTGGCTGAGAACACAGAGTCGATTGATGTCTTACTTACTCTGTTTGATGCACCATGCTGAGATTAGTTAAATTGAAATGAAATTGGGTGTTAAATAAATATCTGGCTGAATCTGACAGTGACAAATGAGAGAGTGTTTGTAAATGGAGAGGTTGGCTTTTTCTCGTATGGAGAGCACACCGGCTATAATATTTGTGGGTGTCACCGTTAACCTCTGTTGCAAGGCAAGTATCACATATCTTTGTAAAAGCCATCTCCAGTGACTATCAACTACGCCTCAAAGTTATTACGGCTTTCTGTCGGCCGTTCCTATCACCGGAGGTTCAAAATGCAGATCTGTATTTTCCCACAGGCCCTCAACTTGATCTTTATGACTAAATTGGACGGGATTGTTCTGGTTCTTTCTTCGATATTTGAAGCAGAGTGGCCCAGAACAAAAATCATGCAAGACTACAGTAACTGCAGCAATCCATTTTTCAGTGTTTGATTTGAGCTGATGTTAAATCTCCAGTTAAAGGCATCACATTCTTTTGGAAAATATATCTTAGTTATTTTCTTTCTGAAAGGTACCGATGGGTTTCAGAAGCAAAGCATTTTGACAGGTTAAAGATGAATCCACAAATAAAGACATCTCAGCAGATAAACCGATGGAATGAAAACATCCACATCAAACCATGATATTTCTTTAAAATAAGTAAATTTCATATACTTTAAAACTGAACTGTCTATTATTACTAGTAAGAAGGAAATACGTGTTTTATATAAATACAGTGATATATAGTTTTAAACAGTCCTGTGAATTCCATTCCTAAAGAACTAAGTTTGATTAGATCTGCCAACTTTTGAGTTCTTCAAGTCTCTTCAGTCACTAGATTGCAAAGATAATGAGTGTTTTTTCCATCAAGCACAGAAAGCATCATACCACAAGCAGGTATTTACCATCATGTTTTGAATGACTGGTGACAAATATGAACAACACTGAAACTGATCTTTTAAAGTTAATTAAATATATCCACTGAAATGATTGACTGAATATAACAAAGATGGACAGGAATGCAACATAAACACAATAATGCAGTTATTTAAATAAATGGATGTTCAAATTTACTTCTCTGCACCAACACACTATATTTTCATGTCAAATGTTTGTTCACATGTCAAGATTATTTATATAAATGTTTACATTGTGACTAATGAGGTAAAGAGTTCTGCATAAAAATAAAAAAAAAGATTGACCCTGCAGTGTATTGTTTGGACAAACCCTCAAAGGCACTGTATAGTACAGTCAATGCCTATCTTTGGAAACAGCATTCATTAGCAACTGAGACATTATTGAACCTGACTAAGAAAAATAATTGTGAATATTGTAGATATTGAAAACAACACATGAGGCTAAATCGGATCAATTGGCAGCCTTTTAACCAATACTCTTGCAATTTATGCTTGGTTTCATAAAATCAAGTTATATAATACGTCTTTACTTTTACAAATAGATCAGGTAATTCAATAACAGCTTCATTTTGTCTGTCAAGTTTAAATCATATAAATAAAGTTATAAATGTCATGCAATTCTTATTCAAGCTGCGTGAGTTTCAGTTTCTGATGACAATGAATAATAATTCCATTCCTTCTTTAGATAAAAGAAATAAATCTGTCATGACTCAGTCGTGTCAGTGGTTTCCTTTGTTCCCCAGAGTGTAAAGCATATGGCATTATGTGAAATGTGGGTGTTAAATTGTGAGCTACATTGGGATATTTCTTCATTAAAACTGCAAGAAAGACAGTGACAATTATGCTACTAATTAAGCAGCAAACTCAACAGGAAGTCAATGTGATGCGACACAATCCAGGGACGTGTCTACAGATCAGCTCAATCGTATTTGACCAGTAATGTTGCCATAAGTGCTTTAGATAGACAAGAGAACACACTGTTGACAGTGATTGAAGAAAATTTGAGCCAAACAGATCTTCTTGCAATAATAAAGACATAATCCTAAGTAGTGGCTCAAATTTCAAAAAAATAAAATAGTGTTTCTAAATTGCATGTTTGATTCGTATCTAAATTGCAGAAAGACTATCAGCTAGATTTAATATTTCGAAGATCTATTTTGAGTGTTTTTATGAGAACATGATTTGACAGTTTGACAAGGATAAAACTGTGTAATTTTCACTGTATTCCCAATCTGAAAGCATCTGAAAAGAAGTTGAATATTATCATGCAGCCTACTCCGTACCCAAAACACTCAAACAAATATGACATTAAAGGAATAGTTCACCCAAAATGAAAATTTTCTGAAAATGTACTCACCCTCAGGCCATCCAAGATGTAAATTAGTTTATTTCTTCAACAGAGCAGCTTTGGAGAAATGTACATTAATCACTATCACATGGATCCATGGTGAAAGGGGTGCATCAGAATTAAAAGACCACAAACAGCCGATAAAAACATCACAATAATACACAAGTTATTAACATGACTCCAGTCCATCAATTAACGTCTTGGGAAGTGAAAAGCTGCTTGTTTGTGAGAAACAAATCGATCATTAATGTCAGGGTTCTGTCACTCGGTCACGTGTAGTTCATTCATGAGTTTGTGGACAGAGCCCTGAAACTAACGGCTGGTTCTTGTTTCTGTGAACGCGAGTTTGAGTGTGTTGAGCAGTGCTGCTCTCTTGTCTGTGTGCTTGTTCATGTTGTAGCATGGTGTTGGGACCGGCATCGTCTCAGTCAGAGTCATTTAGGTTTGGGTGTCGCGGGTTCGGAACACGTGTACTCCATGTTCTGTTTTGATGGGGGAGCAGTGTGCGGTCTCAAGTGCAGCTCAGCCCGTACGTCTTAGTCCTCGTGTTTTGTGTTGTTGCAGAAGATGTGGTTTGGCTTAGTGCTTCATGTTGTCATGTCAGTTGTGGTGAAACATGGCTTATGAGTATTCTCATTAGAGGCTTTGCTGTGTCTGTTTATTACAAGCAAATGGCTTGTATGATTGCTGGCTTTGCTATGGTTTTGTGTGTGTGAGCACAGGGATTGTTTGTTTCTGTGTGCCATGTGCTCTCATGTCAACTGTCTTGACCCCACCCATCTTGTTACCTGATTATTGGTTAATTTTCCCCACCTTTGCTTCCCTCATCACCCTGCTCATTTGCTCCCTATTTATTCTCCTTGTGTTTGCAGTCCTGTGCCATTTTGTTGTCAAATGTTGAGTGTGAATCCTTGTGTCTTGCCCTGCCAGTCCAGCCTTGACAGTCTGTTTTCCCATACGGGTAGTTTTGTTTTGTTTTGTTTTATTTTATTTTGTTATTAATAAAAGCCATAATTTCTCCTGCGATTGAGTCCTCGCCTCATCCCTTCATCCCCAACCCTGACAGTACGAACTGGCCAGTATGAGGACTCAGCGGAGGAAGGGCTTGCGCCATCCACCTGTCTCAACTCTCTCCAGCTCCCTCTACGAGCCCATTCTCCAGTTTAAGGACCTGAGCTCCCTCCGACAGCGGGGGACTGACGTGAAGAAGTTTGCCCTGGAGTTCAGCTGTGCTGCTGAGGAGTTAGGGTTCAATGATGCAGCCCTCAAGGACCTTTTTAATAGTGCCCAAGCTCCTTGCTCTGCTGGCGCCGCCCAAGCTCCTTGCCCTGAGCGGCTCTGATATTTGAAGGCCTGCGGATCCGCGCCAAGCTCCTAGCTGTGCCAGTCCTCCTTGTCTACGGGTCCAACATTCCTGATTGCCAAGCTCAGCATCCGACCTGGCCCGTAAGGATCAGAAGGGCTGGGTCCTGCCATGCCTTGCAGCCTTGCCAGTTGTTGTTCACCTAGGCAAAGGTCAAACCTATTCCTCGCCGCCACGTAATTTTATGTGGCCCGCGAGAGCTATGATTTTCTTAACTCAAATATAGGCCAGCATTATGAAAAGTATCAAATTAAATTATGAAACTGTGTTGTATCAATAGCACGATTTATTGTTTCTATTTGGCATGCGATTTATATGCAGAAATTTACTTTGGTGTGCATATGATACGCAATGGTTAGGATTAGGGTTGTGGGGTTTTTCCGTTGATGACGACTGTGCGGACGGCTCAAAGGAATAAGTGCGGACTTCAATACTAGAGCTCCACCGACGGAAATGGAAAAACACAATATTCCCCATTCATTTAACGAATTAAAAAATCGATTGCAACTTTCAGACACGACTTTATTCTCGTTTTAAAAGTTCGTTTGAGGCAGTTTCTATAGCGTTATTTTAATGACAAATGTCCAGAGCACATATTGCCTATGCGAGAGCACATCAAATGCACGAGCGCAAATTTCTCTGCTTGCAGGTGGATTCCCATTCATTCACTCACAGAAAACGGACACGCTCTCTATCAGTCAGACATTACATGTGTGCGCTCAAAAAATATCTCCTCTCCTGAGTTTAATAAACGCAACCTGGAGTGTGGGCATCCACTGGCAGAAACATACATTGGCGCATAATGCCAACTAATGTAAATAAGTATTTAAATCAAGTGTAGCGTTAGTTCTGGCAGGTCACATTAGTCAAACTCGCATCAGCTGACTACCCATCAACTATGTGATAGAAACCTATCTAAGCATCATATATATAAGGTCCTCAGTTATTATCAACAGTTTTCGCATGCGCAATGGCTAATTACCCCCCCTCATCCCAACCTCTCTGTCAGTAGGATCAGCTTCTGATTCTCTTTGAAGCAGCCAATTCTAAACTGTGTACAGAACATTATTGAACTGTACCGATATCTGCATACAGTTATGTTGGTCTGTTCTGTGACACTGGGGGGCTTATCACTGCTCTCCCTGTCTCAGCCATGCTAGGTGCATGGATGTGCAGCGGTTCTTGCCAGAAAACGAACCTACCGCCCAATCCAAATGTAGATAATTGTCCAACATCTTTGACGTAGTGTCCTGACAGACATAGCCAAATAGTAGTCTAAATTATCTGTTAGTCTAAATGTCAACAATACATTATAAAAATGAAAAAAGCTGTTTTTTTTGCGATCAGATCAACTGGCAAACTCCTGGAAAGTCTAAGGATCCAGTAAGCAAATGCATTCAAACAGTAAGTTCAAAACAGCACTAATGCAGAGAAAACATGGCCGATTTCATCAGAGAAATAGTATGCAGTACAGATGCCAGTTAAAAAAATACAAAATTAGCACGCTATTAGGCTTAAAAGCACAAGTGTTTCATACTGGATGCTGGCTGAAGGTGCTTTAGATTAGCAGTAGTCTGTGTGGTTTAGTAAATCTGGATCAGTCAGGTCAAGGTAGCTCATTTAGTGGTCGTTTGGCGTCCCCCTGTGTTCCTGTTTGGTATCGCAGATTGACTTGTTCAATTTTTTTTATTAGAAGTGCTGTAAACTACTAAATGTAATGTACAAATGTTCATTTTCTGTGAAGCTGCTTCGCAACAGTGTATCATGAAAAGTGCTACACTAATAAATGTGAATTGAATTGCAAACAGTTATTAATTAATTAATTTATTTGAGCCAATCTATACTGACTCTTGAAGTATGAAATTAACGAGTACCTTTTTTTTTATTTATTTATTTATTTTTGGGTGGGGGAGTGGGGTTGAGTACCACCATTTCTTTTTTTCTACTACAAGCATTGATTGTGTATCATATGCATGCCAAACACGTGCGTATCATATGCATGCCAAAGTCAATTTCTGCATAGAATATTACATGCCAAATAGAAACAAAAATCGTGCTATACGCACTTTCATGAGGAGGAGCATTATGTTTTTTTAAATATGTCTATCTGTTCAAGTTATAGCAGCTCACATACTTTGTGGTACATAACTGTAACAAAAAGGTTTTTAACAAATTAATGTAATGACCTGGGTTAATGATACTGTCTTTATTACTTTGATTATGGAGTAATTTGAAATTCTGAACGATAAATAAAAGGATTTATCGTTAACATAACAAGAGCAATAACAGATATTTTTACATCAGGCAAATGCATATACATATTGAAACTTATTAAGTAATACTAACTAAAGAGTCGTATTTAACAATTGTAAGGAGTAGTAACATTTGTCAGTCTTACAGTTACAACTGGCCTTTTGATGGCAGCCATAATGTTGAAGTGGCCCTCAGTGAAAATGAGTTGAAAACTGCCCTAGGGATAGTTTTTGTTGTTTTCCGTTATTTGTAATAAAAAACCCTATTCCTCCGGTGATTGAGTCCTCGCCTCATCCCTTCATCCCCGAACCCTGACAATTAAGGTGTTTTAAATTTCAACCTTTGCTACATAATCCATAATAATGCTTCCTCCAGTGAAAAAGACCATCCCCTGTCGTCTTCTCACATCAAAATCCACAGACATATTTGTTTAGAACTGTTTTGGACTATTTTTGCTTGTAAATGGCACTTGAACTATGCAAATTTATCTCCTTATTGACACAAGACGACTTTTTCACTTGAGAAAGCAATATTATGGATAGAGGGCTTATGTTTAGCTGGAAGCAATGATTTAAGGTTAAAAATTAATAATGAATTTATTACAAACACGCAGCTTTTCACTTCACATTGTGCACAAGATATTAATTGATGGATCGAGTATATTTGGGGATTATGTAAGGTTTATAAGATGTAGGAGTCTCTTGTTCTGATGGCACCCATTCACTGCAGAGGATCGATTGGTGAGCAAGCGATGTAACGCTAAATTTCTCCAAATCTGTTCTGATGAAGAAACAAACGCATCTATGTGTTGGATGGCCTAAGGGAGTAAACGTTTAGCAAATTTTCATTTATGGGTGAATTATTCCTTTAAATAAATTTAAATGACTGAAGGCAATATATAATACAGATTAACTTTAATTTGAACATTTAATTTGAAATTTTAACAAAATATTAATTTTGGCTGGATTCAACAAAGTTGTTTAATTTTTTAAATAAGTAACTTCTCATTGGGTTCAAAAAGAAATGCTAATGACATTGACCTTGGTGCGTTAGGTTATTTCAGACTACTGAGGTGTTGATGCATTTTGCATTTGCTTTTAAAAGTGAGTCAAGATATCAAAACTAGTTTCTGCCGTCATACATGTATAGTACTAGTCATAGAAACTAGGTCTCTATGAATGCCATTAGACAAAATCTTATTCACTTTCTTATGAAACTTTGAAACCTTTTGACTTACAAAGAAACTTTTTATTTTTTTACTTTAGAAATTTAATCGGGTATAATGACACTCAAAATACAGTAAAAATAGATGGCTTACTCTTAATAACTTACTCTTTTCTACATTTAAAGATTTATTAGACCTTTTAAAATTAAGATTTTAATCTTAATGTCATTTCATCTGCCTGCCAACGAAACACATTAATATGGCATTATTACTGAATTACAAGGGATTTCTTGTTATTAGAAATAAATGTGAGGAGATTGTGTGAGTAGTAATGCTAGTGATTTGCAGGCTGTACACCCACTATTGTCAGCGGACAATAATGGCTTAGTGACAGATGCCTCCAGGCCGCATGGGCAGCACATTGAGCTGAAAAAGGCTCCGTTCTCCATTTCTGGAATACATGCTGCATTTCATATCAATCAAAATGGAATTTCACTCGATTTCATCATCTTTTTCTTGGATTTGACCAGCGCCGCTTTGTTGTTCTCTGCCTCCTTGATAGCAACCTGTCCAGATGGGCTATGACACCAATTCAGTCTCATCTCGACTGTAGCCATAAAAGTTTCCCTCTTCAGAGACAATACGTTTTACCATGCAGTGCAGTGGGAGGAAGTCATTTGTAGCGTCAGAATGCTTTTGTCGCTTGACAATGATACATAAATTATTCAGATATTTTTGCAAGTGTTGTCGAACATGTTTTTGTAGATAAACAAACATATTTATCTATGAAAGCGACTGCAATTTTTGCGTTCACAATATGTACTTTAATAGTGATTATCAAAAAATTGGCTTTTGGAATGCTTAATGAGCTTTCAGTCTGCTATAGAAGGATGTGAATTTCTAGACTGAAAAGTCTCCCTGAACCCGAACACACTAAATGCCAGTCATTTTAAAAGTGTTTTTGTGCAATAACATTAGAATTGTAGTGCTTCAAAAGCAGACGAGAGTTTTGTTGTAATACATAATTTCAAAACCTTGAAGAACATGCTGGAAGCACACTTGCATATTATTGAGCTGTGGGTTTTCAACTGCAGGGTCAATAATTTAATTTAGTCAGTTTTAACAGCATGATGCAGATTTGGTGTAGAAAGACATTGGAATCTAAACACGCTGATTTGTTCCTCTTATATTGAGCATTGATGCTGAACATTCCTATACTGAGACTGGTAGACTGGCTGATCTGAGACCAGGGTTCACCTACACATTTCTCACCCCTTTTCCCCTGGGGTTAATTTTCTTTTCTTAACCACACAGGGCCAGTGACAACTAAAGCCGAGCACATACAGTACATCTAACAAACACAGCTCCCCCAACTCTGTTCATAGATGGCACATCACATCCTCTGTTGTTAATTAAAATGACTGACTATGTGCCGGCCCTGTGGCTGAATGGACAGCAATAGCAGCTCTATAACAGGCCAGAATCACTGCAGGTGAATGTAGAGGGGGGGGGGGGGGGTTGGCTCCCTCATGCTGTATTCTGTCTGGGATCAAAATAGGTATTTTTTAAATCATTGCAAATGCTATTTCAAGGCTGCATTATGGTGCTCTCTTTTTTTGTCGAAGGAATTAGTGATGGGCTGAGGATATCAGAGGTATGCTTGATTTTCAATTTGCCCTTGCATAACTACTTTTGAATCAATATTCAGCACCCAACGGGTTCTTTAATCAATAGGTTCTTTAGCTATACCACAGGCAAAATTAATCTTTAATTCATTTTTGACAATGTCTTAGGGTAATTTGTTAATCTAAGATCATGTGTCTGATATACAGCTGTTATACTATGGATAAAGGCATCTGCCAAAAGCATTAATGTATATATAATAACATAATTGTGCATCATTCAGAATTGAGTTCAGAATGTATTAAATTATTTTTGAATCTGAATTTTAATTGCAGTTGCAAACAGAGCTTGAATTTATATTTAAATAAAGTTACAATAGGCTAAAAAATAAATTTGCAAGTATAAACATACACTTTAAATAATAATAATAATACCATTATGCACACAACATATGGAATACTTCCCTGAGAAATTATGATCACCAAACTTCAATTTATTTATTTAAACTAAAAATGACATTTAAACTGTCTAGAAAAAAATCTATTAATTAAATCAAATTAAATTGTTTGTGGTTTGTTTCATCAATCCAATAATGGTTTTGGATCCTAAATGCAGCTAGATGTATGCCTTTGTGCTTTTTGGTCCACTATATTAATGTTACACAGATGCATTACCATGTATAACCAGGTAATGACCCACTGACACAGTAAAGAACATCTGGCTTTCAATGCATTCATTTAGGTTAATTTATCATGGGTCGCAAACTATTCATTAGGCAAGCGACTATACATTATACCTAAGGCTATTCTATTCATTAGGCTGTTGATATAGCAACTGTTGAGCTTATTTCATAATATTTCCCCATATTTTTGCACCGCTATTATGCTTTGTACTGAGTATTACAAATATCATTTTAAACAGTAGCAAGCCTAAAACACACACTTTTTTATTATTAATGGACCATGGGGGGAAACGTTTCATTCCGAGATTGCTCAAACTACTATAAATGCACATTATGGTGGACACGTGGCTGTGATGAACTTAGATTAGAGAAATATATCTAATCAGGTGTGAAATGCATCAGGTATAAACAGGCAAAATTAGACTAAATTAATATTGTAAAGACTTTTGCAGAAAGAAGGATGAAGGGGGAGTACAATGTACTCACAGGATGCTTTTCTTATTATGTTTCTCTGGCAGTACAGTATTGATGAGGTCTCTGAGACTGACACAGTATGACACAAGGAGGGCACCACCAGAGTCTATGAACAAGATAAAGAGCCAACGGTGTATTTCATTATGCTGTTTGGGACACCGCAAGGACATTGTTCACCATTGGTCTTCCACTCACGTGGCAAAGAGTTTGATTTATAAACTAGCCAAATGTGTCACCATAATGCCTTTCTGGGCCTTATACTGGCTGTAAGTGTGGGTATAGTAAGCTTCTCAGCCCTATGATGAAAGATTGGATGGGGCAGGAGTAATGCAAGACAAGGTTTAATAAAGCAAGACAGTTACACAGAAATTCTATGGCACAACACTTCATCTGTAAACAGTTAATGGTGACTGTCTTGAGTACACCATCACTTCATTCATCAGATCACTTTGCCTGAGCTTTGTAATGACAATCTGCTTAAAGTTTGTTGTTGCCTGATCAATTCTGTGACTTAGATGCCCCAATATCTCAGAGTAATAAAGACTCTTTTACCTTCAAAATAGCCTGGGTAGTTCTCTGTCATTCTTCTAGTAATGCAAAATACACTGCTGTGGTAAATGATGAAGAATCAATATCTAGCTCTATTTATCTCTAAGCCATACAACTCACAGGGACTGTGGCTGCTGACAGAAGTGGAAGTATTTTTCTTGATTAGGTTATGTTCATTCTTTTGACATCTAATCAATGATTAGGAAAGATTGTTTACACATTTTCTGAAATTCTTTACAAAATATTAAACCCCTCCATTAATAGTAGTTATGGGGAAAATAAAAAGCCTAAAGCAAAACAGAATGCAAAAGATTACATCTTTGCCATTTAACAAGGACGTTTAAAGGCAATGAAATAAAATTGTGTTTAGATATAGATATATTTATAGTTTTTAGAAGTCATGCATGAAATATGCAGGCTTTAGCTTGAAAGACAACATAAGGATTTAATGGTAGGGTCATTACCTTTTTCTTAAGTAAGGCTCAGTTGTGGTGCAAACTGTTTCATAACAGCTCAGTCTCTTGGGCGTCAACTAAAGCATGCCATAATTGGCGTAATGATGTTCATGCTGGCTGCCAATTTTTATTGCCTGAAATATGCAACATGATATTCAAGAACATGATGACACTAGACATTAAGAGGTTTTCCACACACATTTATGATAGATCTAAGTTCCTATGCCACAAAGAACACAATAAAGCCCGATGAAAACATCCATGGGAACTATTTCTAGTGTTGGTCCTTGGATCTCTCCCACTCCCTCCAAAAACTCTAAACCAATTAATCAGTGAATTTGTCAGGGTTAATTTAATGTTAAAGCAGGGACCTGTAGAAAGTATTAAACAGTATTTGTTTTTGCTTTATGCCTTTTCTTCCTGGAAACAGTTTATTTTAAAGTTGGCTGCTTATTTTGGTATGAAACCAGTAAAATCGACTTAAAACTCGTAAACAGCCCAACCTTGACAATCTGAAAAGAGAATGGCCATGTACATCAAATTTTTATCATGTAGTGAAATGACACAGACTTTTCCCCTCATGTTATAGCATCTTTTGAAGACACACATTTGGATGCAGAGATATACAAACTGATTGACGTGTTCAGACAGAAAGATTTGATATTGCAATACCATTAATGTCAAACTGTCTGAGAAATTTCTGGGGAAATTTACAGGGATACTGGTTATATTCTTAGCATTTAGAAAAACTGAAACCCTCTCTAATTCAATCTTATGTCGAAATTATGAATGCATTTTTGCTTTAAATAATAAAATTTTGTATTTGATAATGAATTACATTACAACCCATTATTTCTCTTTCCCAGATTTAATTAAATCCCCAGGGTTAGCTAACAGGAGGAGAATGAAATTCAGCACTTTACTTATTTAGGGGGGCAAATAACAATCTTCATTTACTGGGCTTCACAATTTTTCTTTGAAAGATCATTTAAGGCTACAGATCATTTTAAAAATCTTTCAGTCACACAGAATGACATTAATGTGAACAGAAACTTGGCTCCGGTGGAACCAATTAGGCCTGTCTGTATTGATCAATTATCTGCACAATAATAAAATGTTAACTTGAGATAAGGATTGGCATCAATAAAACACCAGAGCCAGTAAATAAAAGTGAAGTTCAGCTGCCTGTTGTCAGATACATTGTTTGATGGACAGCGTGCAAAGACAGACCATGAATTATTTACAGTATCAAATATATCTGTGCATTTGTTAACTGTTCTGGGTCCACTATGAACTCACAATAGCCACAATATCTTTTTACAACCAGTTTTTTAGCAATAAAACCATAAATGTCTACTTGTGAACATCAGGTGACTAATTCACACAGAACATGGTTCCACTGTGCTACTTTTCCATTATCTTTCTATGTGAACAAAGTAGATGGATATCTTTGACTGCTGTGTTCTCACCTTGTGTCTTTTTAGCATGTCGTGCATGACATGGTGCTCAAGTTAAAAGAAGTTCTGTCATGACAACTCTCGGAGGGATTAACATGGTAATGTACATGACAATGTTAATGTATTTGGTCTTGGCGGAATAGATCTGGTACGCTGCTGCTGCTGCTGCTGCTGCTGCTGCGGTAGAGCAAGTACCGAGACTTGCTACTGCCAATACATCCACAACATGCTGCTGTGAGCATGTAAGTAATATTGCTGCTGCAAATATAACATACTTGAAATAACCCCCATACAGCATACATGAATCACCCCATAGCAGATCTATACAGGTGGAGCTGGGGAAGGTGGAGGGATTCTGAAGCAAGTTGCAACTGCTACGGCAAGCACTAGACATGTATTTGAATGTTGAGCAGCAAACTCAATGGCTACCGATACAGGAGAGAACCAATCAGCTGTGCCATGTAGTAATGATGTCATTAGTTCAGATTGAGTTAGACCTATCGGACTGCGCCATCTAGAGTTTCATGCCAGAACTCTGTATTTCAACTTTTAAAAAATGTCTTGACACCTTGTATTCCCCCCCCTCCCCCAACCCCCCTTCCCCCTGCCTGTGTTTGCCAATCTTTTTAAAGCAAAACATGGTTCGTGTTAATGGCCGCTTACTTAAAATTGCCTACCCAGTATGACCTCTTGAGGCTGACAAGAAAAAAAATTAAAAATTTAATCTTTCAGACTAAATGTTTATAAGCCTTTATTTTTTCCATCGATTCAAGAAGAAATTTCAAAAACCTGGGTAACACTTTATTTTGATGGTCCCTTTTTAACAATATGTTGACAATAATAATAATAATGTTGCACCTACATGTTTACTAACTCTCATCAGAGTATTAGTAGACTGATTGCTTAATATTTGCTAACTCTTTATTGTCATGGTCTCCCAACAGACATTCTACTGACTATAAGTAACTTTGCAAGTACGTCAACTTATTCTAACCCTAACCCTACCAGTCTACTACTCTACTAATACTCTGAGAGAGATAGTAGACATGTAGGCGCAACGTTACTTATAGTCAACACAATGTTTTAAATGGACCATCAAAATAAAGTGAAACCAAAACATGTATTATATAAATTTGGATAACAAAGTTGCATGGCTTGAAAATGCGATCATTGTGCCTCTAACGGTTTTCAAGTGCCATATTAATTTGAAAACGCCTATTATTATCCACTGCTATATGAGTACTATCTTAAAGTTACATTTCATGTACCAATTTTGAAAAAGCATAAAAATTGAGTACACAACCAACTAGTCAGGTGTTTTGTAGTAAAAAAGGCTGAACAACTCATATTCAAAAGCTACTTCCTTTTCCAAAACCTTCACTTCTACCTTTTTCATCAAAAAAATATGACAGAGTTGTCATATGGCGGCGATATTTACCATTCTATTCAAAGATCCTCAAACAGAACACACAGTAAGTGTCACCACTGTACTGATTAAACTGTACATAAATTGAATTTTCATACAGTGTAGTGAAGTGTGGCACGTGAATTACAGTTAGAAGATTCTCTCTTTTCAGTATGCATCATGATTGACAGTTCTGTCTAGAATAAAAACTAGTTTCAAAGCTTCATGGGGTCTGTAGAGCACCCAAATTGCCTCACGACTACAGTTCCACATTATGAGTTGTGAAGCTAATGTTCATCTGCCACCCAGGCCAAGTCAGCAGAGTTTAATGAGCCATATTAAAATGCCTCACTCGAGTGTGGCTCTTCAAATTCTGTTTTATTGTAAAAGAAAATTCATTTTCTCCAGTCCCACTCTCTTTGGCAATGATTATTTCAAACCATATCAGAGTTTGTGGATGTATGCTCCCTGTGTGGAGATGAGAGGCTGCCTTTTCAATAAATCCGGAAGACAAAATATTGCCTTTGAATGATAATGCCAAGCCATCTATAACAAAAGCTCTTATACAACTTTGCTTCCAAAGCCATAATTTCTCTCTATTTTTTCACATACGGTCACACAAAACATGTTCCTTCATTCCAAAAAGCAATCTTTTAGTAACTTTCTGAACATTAAACACATAAAATCTCTTGTAAATTATATTTAGCTTATGATGACAGACCATTTAAATAAACTCTAATACAGCCTTCTATTGGACAGTCCTAACAGATAGCCCTACCCCTAAACTGCAGTCATTGGTTGAGTCACTGTTGATCTGCTGGTTTTGATACCAAATGTTTTGATAAGGCCACAGAGCCACTACTACAAATCTACAAATGTCTTAATTATAACTCTGCATATTGAGCCGGGATACAAGGAAGTATTAAACCATTACACCTTTCACCTTTAAATAAATTAAAAACTGAAGAAAAAAACACAGTGTGGAAAGTTTACCCACTGTCAAACTCTATTTTCATCATAATCAAATAATAACAGAACTGATGATTAGAATAAACTCTGACACAACCCAATCTATTGCAATGAAACATGCAGAGATTTTGTGAGTAAAAAAGCTTAAAATGAGACTATTTTAATTATTGTCCCTTACCAACTTTACACAGAAGGGAATTTGCTTAAAAGTCACTGTTGTGGGACCAAAATAAGGTTTCAGCAGCTGCCGCACCAGGCCAATTATGTATTTTGAAGAGTGTGAACACGGAGGAAATTGTACTGAACATACATAGCTTCAAGACTATAACAAATATCCACTTATAATTTGAGTTCAGGGAAGCGCAGGGATGTTTTTGTAGCAGCAGCCTAATTGACTGGTAGAGATGGCACAAGTTTTTAGATAATTGCTCGAGGTGATCATTAAAATGAGTCGAGCACAGCTGAAGGGCTTAAACTCAAAGTTAATAAAACAGGGATAAGGAATTTAATCATTTTTGTTTAATCATATGACATTTATTATGGTGAATACTGACAAGTAAAGAATAAAGATTTTCCCATTAATTTAACATCATTAGTAAGCCCTGGTCTATTGTCTTTAGTTAGCAGTTCCTACTTCTCTCGTGTTGTTCATGAACCAAACAATCTATGAAAATTAGATTCAGTCTCTGATTTATCTGGACACATATGTAATTTCTGTGCTATTTTGATGTGCAATAGAGCGCAACAGTGACCGCCCATTTGGTTTCGTAAGTATTTTCCCCATTCATCTTCTCTGTAAGGATTTCCAAAAAAAATTTCCTTAGTGAGTTCTAAGCTAGGACTCAAACCATCCAACTTCGAGATGAATCATAACATTACAAAATTTGATTCAAAGCATAAAAGTACTTGAGAAATGTAGAAAAAACTAAACAAAAGGTACAACACTGTGTAACCGATGAGACTGTGAGCTAATGAACTACTCATCCTATGAAACACTGCAAATTATGAATCAAATCAGGAGGGAACTTGCCTATTAAACACAATTAAAAATAAAGAAATGTCTTGTGGCTTCTACAGAACCATTTACCATTGCATAAAGGGACAGCCCATAGGAAAACTGCATTGCTCAGTGGTTGCTTTTCCTAAGCTCAGGAGACTTAGATGAGATACTCATATATCTCTCATTTTAGTATCAACAGCATTTCAGACATTTCTCCTAAAATTCCTTAGGAGAAATGGAAGTAGACACAAATGAGACATGAGAAATATTTGAGGGGAAAAAAAGAGTCAAAACTGAGAATGTGGTGGAAGAAACATAGAATATCTCTTTATAGTCTTGCTGCAATCTCTATCAAAACTCCATTTTAGGAATATTTTATTGCTCAGTGGTTGCTCTTTCTAACCTCAGGAGACTTAGCTGTGATTCTCATGTATTTCGCATTTTAGTCTCAACAGTGTCTCAGATGTTTCTCCTAAAATTCCCTAGGAGAAATAAAAGTAAACACAATTGAGAAATGAGAAAGTTCTGAAAAACAGGAATCCACAATGACAATGGGAGAGAAACGTGTGAGAAACATAGGATATCTCTTTATTGTCTTGCTGTAATCTCTTACAAGACTCCATTATAAAAATATTTTACTGCTCAGAGGTTGCTTTTTTATTGTAATGGGGGTTTTCAACTTTAATGGTTAGGACAGTAGGAGTAGAGACTGGAAACAACTGGACAGGTGAGAATTGAACAGGAGCAGGAAAGTACCTTTAGCCGGGATTCAAACCCATGTTGTCTAAGGTACAGTTGTGCTTCACATCGATGTGCTACCCACAAGGCTATGGCTCTGACAGAGGTTGTGCTATGCTCAGGATACTAAGGGGTGATTCTCTTATATGTCTCATTGAGATATCAGCTTTGTCTTAAGATGTCTTCAGTTTTATTTTAGGAGAAACGTTAAACTTTTATTATTGTAAATAATAAACTATAATTTAAATAGTACTAAACATTTCAGAATATCAATATTACTATTACTAATATTACTAGTTTAAATGTTTAAATTTATCTTCAGTGTCCAGCATTGTATAAACCACATTTTCCAAACACACTAGAAATGACTTACAAGTGCAAGATGTTTAGTATAAGAGCAATACCTTTTTAAACAATGTAACACTAGTGTACAAGTGTTGTTTTTTGTGCTTTGTTTAGTATTAAAATTGTGTCTTGTACAGCCCATTTTTGCATGCATGTAAATATTGGTTATGGTTTCCTCTGTTAAATCACTGTGCAATTAAAACACTAAAACAACTTCAAATATGGCAATGCATGCATTGTCTTTGACTGAAATGGAGTAGATAAATGACATTGAAGCTAACCAGAGGGAAGAAAATAAATCAAAGAGATCATACTTTACGCATTTCAATATGTATCCATACAGAAATGAGGTTACCTTAAGATGCTTGAGTCTCCTGCTTCTCAAACTTGTCCCCGCCTGACAACTCTTGACACTCTCACAATGGTCTTCTTTAAAGCTTTAGAAGAGATCTTAACAACTTTACAAAAATCTGACCACATTGTGTAATGTTTTTGAGACCTCTTCTAAACTTTTGAGGAGACAAATGTGAGAGATTCAGAGTCTCTAGCTAAGGAGAAATATCTGAGCACAGTGTGTGATGTTGTTGAGATCTCTTTTAAAACTTTAAAGGAGACGTGAGAGAGTTAGAGTTTTTGTCTCAGGAGACAAGTTTGAGAAGCAGGAGACTCAAGCAAAAATCTCCATTCGATCTTAAAGTAACCTCATTTCTGTCTAGGAAAAATATTTGAGATGTTAAAGAGATCTCACTTTTTGATTTTTCTTTCCTATGGGAGTTCACCTCAAAATGTCAAGTCCTGTCATCATTTACTCATGTTGTTCTAAACCTGTATGACTTTTCTCTATGGAACACAAAATAAGAAACAGTGTCTTAGTGTGTGCATGTGTGTGTCTGTCCATAAAATGAAAGTCATTGAGGTCCAATGTTGTTTTTACCTTTATTGTACAGAAGAAAACACAAGAAAGATGACAATTTTTGTGGGTGAACTACCTTTAATAATTTTAGAGCACATTCCTACTTTTGTGCTCAGTTGTGCACATATTGACCAGACATGTCCATAAGTCTTTCATCTGAAGTTCGAAGTCTTTAAGCTGGAGTCCGAAGTCAAGTCTCGAGTCTTTAAACTGGAGTCAGAGTCAAGTCTGGAGTCTTTCATCACGAGTCTGAGTCGAGTCTGGAGTAATTTCATTAATTGTGGCAAATAAATTCTCATCCATAAAAATCCTATTTACAAGGTTGTGTTTTAAAGAAAAAATATGTTCCAGGTATATGGAACAAGCTGCAACAATATATTCTAGCTCAAATTGTCTTCCTCTGTCTGTACGTAGAGTAAATCCAAGATACAAAAATACATAAATACATGTACAATTATTAATTTGTGGAGCCCGTTCATCATCTGCAACACCATGATGTAGCCACAAGATGCCAATTAATTTAATTCTAGATCTAATTAATCACACACTAATTTTAGCTGAGAATATGCCCCCCAAAATATCATTTAAAAACATTGTGTTAGATGATTAAAGCATTGGATAGACATTATCAAAAAGTAGCTTTAGAAAGAAATATTTTGATTCAACATAGCATAAATAATGATAATAGATGAACATCAATGGTTTTTAAAAAATGAGCATTGAAATATCCCAGATAGCACACATACATCTGCAAGATGTCTGTGAAAGATTGCTTTATCTGAAAGCATCTGCTGTGTACAAACATCTGATAGACATCTTTAAGATGTCAGTTTTACATACATTCTAAATCATAAACATCTTACAGGCATTTTCAAAACATCTATTTGACATCTAATATGAAACATCCTATAGACATATTGCAAATGAGCAAACACTCTAAAAAATACGTCTTGCAGGCATCAAATAGACGTCTCCGTGATGTACGTGTGCTATCAGGGATGTGATAAGTTCTAAGATTTGATGCTGTCATTCTGGTATCTTTAATTGTTTTCCCATATTCACTGCATCTAGCCAATCGTCATGAAGTTCCTGATTCTGACACACTAATATAACCAAATGCAAGAACATATACATGGTGGCTCCCGCCATGTTTCATACCCTTCTGACATTTCGGAATGTACTCGCAATATGTGGACATCCATCATTAAACACTATGATAAGAGTCCCATCTGCATCAACAAGGAAATATGTGACGCAGATAGAGTAAAAGCATATAAGTAAAAAGCTTGAGTGCCCATCTCTGATCTGAACAAAGAGCCATGTTTCTATGTACAATGTCTGGTTGTACAAACCAAGGTTGGAATGAACACTAGGCATGCTTTTATATCATTTTTGCAATCAAATGGTAGAGTAAGTGGTAACTACCGTATTGTCCCGAATATAAGACGATGTTTTTGTCTTGGAAATACATCTGAAAAAACGCGGTCGTCTTATATTCAAGGTCTAGACTTTGACATGTCAATAATACACCCACAACAATAGGTGGCGCCAAATACGCATAAAAAGAGTGTGCCATGCAATACGTAATGTAATGCGTGTTGTAAAGATCGCGAGTGAAAACAAAAGAAAAAGAAAACTTTACAGCTGCATGAGTCGTGACTGTCACGTTAGCCTGATGGGACCAAACTCCCTTTGTGATTTTAAAACGTAAGCCAGTACCCAGATTTGAAGACTACAGTCAGATTTAACTTTTACTGTTAATAAGATTTTGGTAGGCTAATATTAGATGGATAGCCTGAATGTCCTAATTTAGATGGGCTACCTGTTTTTTTTTTTTTTATGGTATATCAAAAAGTGTAGATTTTTTAAAAGTGATTGTTGGTACATTTTACCAGTTTTTACCATACTTTCAAAACAAAAATTTAAATAGGAAAAATATGCAATATGAAAATAATTGAAGACAAAATGTGTTTTACTGAGAAAAAACAAGATTTGTTTTTTAAAAAGCCTTTTTCCAAAAGGTACATCTGGAAAGTCTTATATTCGTCTTATATTCGGGCCAATACGGTAATTGTGATCACAGTCCTGAAGCTACTGTTGGCACAGCCATTCTGCGTATAATAACCGGTAAATTATATTTATTTATACGGAGGGAAAAACATGCTCACTACTCGGTATTCTGATGAACCGGAACTGCCTTTATTTGCATATGTCCCTTTTTGGAAGACATGTCACATGACATGAGCAGTGTGAGGGCACACCCAATACAAACGTTAACAGCTACATGAAGATGCAATAATCTGTTCATGAGTGTATTAACCATTGAAACCTCCTTGTTTCTTTTCAGCGAACTGTTTTAACACTGAGGGCATGTTTTTAGAGGTTACTGTGACAGAAATGTTAGGCCATTCAATTACAATGTTGCTGACTGGAGAACTTTATGCTGAATGTGAGGGTTTATGGGAAGCCTCTCCTGAAGGCTGAAGGTCAAAGTGTGCTCTTGTTATTATTATTAAATGTTAGCAGGCCATCTTGAAATCCAATGCAACAATGCCACTAACAAATCTACAAAACAAACCTGGTGACTACTGTTCCCTTTTTATAGCCTGAGAGGATTTCCTGAGATGATTATGGTTAAAAACCCTCGCCATCAGATCACATTAATGGATGGATGTAAGAGGACTGTGTATAACTGGCGTTAAAATTGCACAAGCTCTAAATATGTTATGAAAAAACAACAACATTGGCTCATTGGAAAAAAATGTGCCTGTATCTAAAATGCACTAGTTTCTCTAGTTTAAAACATCAAAACTTTAATTCACACAAATTAATAAAAATTATGATTACAGGAGCAGATTATTGATTAAAAAAAGATTTATTTTCACATGGTTCCTTACACAATACTATGTTATAACCTCAAAACACTTTTACCATAATGCATGATTTGTGATTTTATACATTCTCACATTTATATCACATAGCCACCATATGTATATCTTTTTTGACATGGTAAACTTGCTCACTAGCCCACCTGGAGCATGTGAAACATGAATTATGATGAAAAAGATTAAAGCTAAAATAGCATGTGTTCTGACAACGCATTTCTGTTTGGTTTGGTTAACACTGTCGGTTAGGTTTAAGGTATGAGTTTAGTGTTTTTGGTACGTTGTTTTCAAATTCAATAGAGTATTAATCTTTTAGCGGCACTCGTCGAACATTTCATTTCCGAACTGCCGTGATATGTACAAAAACCAATGTAATAAAATGTTTTGGAAAAATCTGAATGTGCTTTTAACACCACTCACTGGAAATTTCACAGCGTCTGGTTTGAATAAAAAAAAGGTAGATATTAAAAAAACTTTATTAAGTTAAAAATGCACAAATGTGAGGACAGAGGTGTAGTTACGCTAGCAATAATGTTTTGTTTAAACACACACATTTTCTCGCCACTTATATCCAAACTCCCAGATGTGTTCTCAAGTATCTTGAGTGATGAAGATTAAATTAAGAATCCAAGATATATAAGCTAGTCTATAGAAAGGTTTTGTATTCTCACAGAGAATACGCCATAAAAACCAAATAAGAACAAGGTGCCACTTAACACTAGCAACTGTAATACATCCAATGCACAATGTTCCTGAAGTGCAGCAGGTGCGTTCTCTTGATTAGATCATCTTTAATTATGATTTTATTTAAACGGCCTATCTGAAGCAAGATTTCATCAAGAGTGGCTAGGGAATTAAATAGATAAAAAGGAACAGACAGTGGGATCCAGGGACTGAAATCTGAGAGAAATGGTCGCTAAAAAAAATTATTTGTGAAAAATAAAGGATAAGCAAAACAATGCTTTCAAACAATGGCAGCACCTCACCAACAATAGCCATATATTTTGTGGCTGAGGTCCAAGTAGCACAAAACCCCAAGAGTAAACAGAGACAAACTCTAAGCACAGTCCCACACCCCTCTCATGCAGAGTATCCCGCTTCTCCCAAGATAACCATGCGCACACGGTTTATTTGTTTACAATCTGCTCTGTGCTTTCTCATAATGGCAGTGAACTGTGAATTTACATTTGCATACTGTAAGTTTTTGATAACATAGTCAGTGGGGCTACCCTGGGACTCATTGTTTTGTATGAAAACTCAGAAAGGCAGATGGGAAATGGACTATGGGTCTTTAGCATAGTGAAAAACGGCAGATGACTGACAAGGGAATTCTGTTGGCTCTAAATGTTTCACGACTCGCTAGCTCATTTACAAAAGGATGCATAATGATACTTAAACACAGGAATAATCCACATCAATCCTATGCCTGTCTTCTCCCAAAAAATGTGTGATGGATCTGAAAGTGCAAATTACCCCAGTGGGATGTTTATTGGCAACTGACGTTAAAGGAGGGAAAGGTGAGCGATGCTGAAGGGAATTCTGTGGAGGGTGATCTTAGGTTTTGCATGGGTAATGGGGAACTTGTCCTTCCTCTACTGGATGCAAACACTCTGTTGGTTGGATTGGACTTGAGAGGAAATCCTTTCATATGTCCTGCTAGCAAAGTGACCGAGCCATTGCCATTGCCTGGGGTGCAGCTGACATGCACACAGATGTACCCAGCCAAAAGTGGAATGCTAGATCACTACCTGCAGATGGAATTAGAGATAACAGTGTAAATATGTGGGATGAATGTGTAAAAGTTCATTAGTAGTCGCTTAAAGTTAGCCACTAAACTTTTAATAACTTGGATGTGGCCGCAGATACGCTCACTAACCAGGACCTTCCAATTAGTTCCTAGACATTCTGTTCTTCTGTGCTCATGTGTTTACATAAACTTTTATAAACACGGCTTGTTTTAGGTTCCAATTTATGGAAATATAATTTCAAGTTAATGATAATCCAGCACAAATATTCTAATATTTTTAGAAGACAATCAAGCAGTAATAAATGGTTGTAGGGTATCAGAGCGAATCAGACAATTTAAGATTTGATCAAAAACATGGTTGAAACACGAGGAGCCGAAATCCACAGAGAGGCCCAAGACAACAGGGTGTTCGTAAATCAGATCATGGCGCCACGTGTCTGAAGTGAGGCTAACAAACTAGCAGCTTCAAACAGCTTTCAACATTAAACAAAATGTTCGTATCATATGCACGCCAAAGTCCATTTTTGCGCATCAACACCACGAGTTTTTGTTTTTATTTGGCGTACTATTTATACGCATTTTCATAAGACCGGGCTCTCACATGAGGGAAATCATTATTGGAGACTTTATTGGGTGGTTTCCCCCACCCAGGACAAGAACCAGACTTCATGAGATTCCTTATGAGACCTTTTAACCTTTTTGTTCCACACAAAGCACACCTGCATGTTCAAAGAACGACAGAGAGATTGTCTTTTACATACGTATATGCATCTAAAATCATCTTAAAAAGGACTTATAGAAGAATATCAGTCCATTGCATAACTCTATATCATGTATGTAACCCACACATTTGACTATCATGTCCTAATCACTCATTGTGTATGTATTTTGAATAACTATTGAATAGTTTATAGGATTATATTCATGTTGGGTATGTATGAGTTTGAAAATTCATGCTTTAAATGTTTCCATCAATCAATTCTTTGTAAAATGTATCATATTCTTGTTATATAAATTATGTCCAAAATTATACTCTGCAAGAGGGGGGAAATTCCATGTGACTGATAAGATAACTTTTGATTTATGTATTGGGAGGAGAAACATCACAACACCCCGAGCTAAGACAATATCTAATTGATCAAGACACCATTTGGGATGTGTCCAACAGCCCGGTTTAAATACACAGGACACCATCAAATGATGTTTTTTAGTTTTTTATTTTTCTTGCCTTTTTGCCACTGCGTTTTGATGCTGCTTTTTAGGGGTTCTTTGAGCGTGCTCTGGCTTACACACCAGCTGTTCCTCTAAAACCATGAGGAGAAACGCCATCTAGTCTCGTTATTTCTATTCTTCTACTTTAATTTCTTTTCTTTCCCATTGAGTTTTGTGTTCTGAGTTAAGTTTTGCCACAACACCGTGTCTCAGAGTCCGACCTCAAGTCTGTGCCTGCCTCAAAACTTCAACGAGCCCACAACTCTGCATCTTCAGCCAGCGCCCAACCATTGGCTTCCCAAGACAAGGGAACCCCTTACACAGGCAATGCAAGTACCTCCAGATTCTAGCTGAACTGATGCATTTAATATAAATTTTAAACTCACTGAGGAACTCAATGCTAGGGTTAATTAAGTGATTGATGGTTGTTCATGTCTATGCAATTGCACATAGTGCTGTAAACCTGGGGGTTCACATTTTCATTCTGTATCAAAGATCATAGTTCGGGAAGGAGGAGGCGGGAACCGGCGAACATTTACGATTTTAATAATAAAATAACAAACACAAAATAGCGCGACAGCCCCTCGCGGACGACTGTCGCGCCCAAACGAAACCAAAACACAAAATAAACTCCAGGCCTAGTCCTCTCCCGCCCCCACTCGTCACATACCCCCATCGTCCCTCTCAGGCCGGGGGGTACTCACGAGACTGCGCTCTACTCC
The DNA here is from genome assembly GCA_018155175.1 of Sinocyclocheilus anophthalmus. NCBI lineage: Eukaryota > Metazoa > Chordata > Actinopteri > Cypriniformes > Cyprinidae > Sinocyclocheilus > Sinocyclocheilus anophthalmus. The sequence goes on from JADLZN010002979.1 coordinate 230,148, forward strand.
CCCTCCCCCCTCCGGGGGAGCCGATCATGGCGGCCGCGGCGTATCTGGGGGTAAGGACAGGCAGACAAGGCAAGAGAAAAGGAGACGGAAGGATGAGAAGAGACAGACGAGAGAGGGGAGAGAGAAAAAAAAAATAAAATTATCGGTCCGGTTCCCAGACACACTGCCACTCAGCCCTCCACCAGCTGGGTAAGCTCTTCCGCGATGCCAGCCGGCGGCACTGGACAGCCCTTGGTGGTCGGCACGACACTCCTCCGCCACCCAGTGGACGGCGACGGCTCCTCCGGGTTCGGGCAGCCGGTAGGAGTCCCCCGTTCCCTGCTCCTCCCTATCATGGCGGATGGCAGCAGACTCCGGGCCTCAGGCGAATGGCGGCGACTCCTCCGCTCCTTCACGGACGGCAGCCGTCCGTCCACAGCCCAGGCGGCCGGCAGCGAGTTCATCCAACCCCCCCCGGTAACTCACTCCAGCCCACCGCCTCGAGACTCCATGGCGGCAGACAGCTCCGTCATGCTCGATGGCACCGCGGACTCACCACAGCAGCAAGGGATCTCTGGCAGCGTGTCCCTCCCTCCTCCCGGGTTTCGGCACCAATGTACAACGTGTCGAGGATTTCGTGAAGGAGGAGGCGGGACCTGGCGAACATTCAACAAAGCTTGGTTACATGTGGTAATAATAAAACAAACACATAATAGCACGACAGCCCCTCGCGGACGACTGCCTCACACAAAACACAAAATAAAATCCAGCCCTGGTCCTCTCTCGTCTTTCACTGTCTTCACTCCTCCTTTGTATCCTTCCGGGGCTCCTCCGTGAGACTCGAGACCGGTTAGTGGTGCAGGCGTCGCTCATTATCAATTAATCCACCGCCTAGTCCGTTCCCATGGCTAACTGGCCCCTCCCCCACTCCGTCACACATTCTTTTAAACTCATTCTTTCCTCACTTTCTTTCTTCCTGCAACTTGTATGAATATGTGAGTGCGTGTGTTTATGTGTTAGACTAGTTTATATGTCTTAGATTTATCCAATAAAGTCTTATTGATATTGAAAAGAGAAGTATCTTGTGATTTGTGCTTACAAGTTAATGTCTTAAACTGCCGATCTTGTTACTGTGCTAATAAATCAGGATCAGAATGAGCTTTATTGCCAGGTATGGTTACATGTACGAGGGATTTGTTTTCGTGACAGAAGCTTCCACAGTGTAACAGAATGAAAGTGACAGAACAAAAAACACAGATAATAAAAAATTTAAAAATAAAAATAAAAAATAGAACAGGTAAGTAAGGAATAAAAATATATATATTGACAATTGTATGTGCAGGTATATTACAATAGACAGTTTTGCATGTACAGGTATATTATGTGCAAATCTGAGGTGTAGACTGAGTATGAGTGTTAGATAAATAAGTGTACGAGTGTATAAATAGTGTGTGTTCCACAGTTATTGTTAAGTGTTCAGTGAAGAAACTGTTCCTGTGTCTGGTCGTTCTGGTGCTCAGTGCTCTGTACGTCCGACCAGATGGCAACAGTTCAAGAGGGAGTGTGCTGGATGTGAGGGATACAGAGTGATTCTGCCAGCCCTTTTGCTCACTCTGACTAGTGTTTTCACTATACTTTGGATTATAATATCCATTGCAGAGTTGATGTTATACGGCTCGTTTAATGAATCGCTGGCCGTCTCAGTGATTAGCCGTAAAACAGTGATTCTGTCCAATTTCCCTTTAAAATCTTAAATGATTCCCTTTGAGCTAAATTGACCTGTTTCCCTTACATGGTATTATAATTTTTATTCAGGTTGTTGTCTACTATTACCTCCTACTTTGACTTCTATAATCTTAAACTGATACAGCAGGAACTCATGGGAATATGTATTACCTTTACAGCTATTAAAACCACAGAGCCTGCAAACACAGACTCTCTTACATTATATTCTTGCTTTTTCATCCACATTTTGGTTTTAAATAATTAACGGCAATAGGGTCCATGTGAAAACTTAAGTTAACAACCAAGGCTGGCTAGAACTCCCCTACCAGGCTATACCCCAGGTTTTCAGATAACATAATAAAAATAATATTTTGGTGCAGACATTTCTAGCTGCCTGTTCGCTTTCTGACTTTTTCTTCTTTTATCTTTAAGTGCATATACTTGCTGTTTATTCTAATTTGATTTCTATAACTTCAGCATATAGCAAAGAAACCCATTACCCGCTAGTTGTGATTCAGTGCATTTAGTTTGTAAAAAGTGTTTGAAGTGCTTGTCTTTCGGGCTTTAGTACAAAACAACAGTTGAGGGACTGTAGAGATCTAGTGCGTGAAGTCATGATGAGAGTATTCAAGTCAGGTTTGAGCCAAATTCAGAATGTAAGAATTGTTCTCCCTTTCATTTCATGAGCTGGATTTGAAATTGGCCATACTCTACAGGATTCTGGAATTTGGAATTGGAATGAGATAGGAAGAGGAATTTATTCAAAGAAATGAGACACAGTCACACCAAGGATTTCAGTCCAACACATTTATATTCAACAAAATATAAATAAAAAAATAATTACTTTTACCCAATTATGCCTATTTATTCTTGATGTAGAATGTTTTTTTCTATTGCTATCAAACTTAATTTTTAAATCTTTCTTCTTCTTATTATTAGTAGTATTAATATTATTATTATTATTAATCAATAATGCCACAAACATTTTATAATTTATTAAATAACACATTGACATAAACTGTAATGAAAACATTCTACATAAAAGAAAAGGTAATTCATTTAGTGTTGAAGTACATTCAGCATTCCCTGATGCTAGCAGGGTCACATCAACTAAGGCCTATTTATCTTCTTTCTTAAACTAAACCTGCCATTCTGTTCTCATAGCGTGTATATCCATCACAGAACCCATTATTATTGAAGGCTTTTCACTAAAAGCTAGTTAAGACGTAATGACCTGTGGAGGCAGTTAATTTGAGTACAACTCATTGGATTAACATAACAATCAAATTTGCTTGATTGGCAACCTTTTTTAAATTACTGGTTGTGTCAGGGAAGCCATCATGCTTGTCTCCATCCTACGGTAGGATATGTTAGTGCTCTCTGATTGAAAATAATTTTCATCATTGAAAAGTGTAGCATTTGTATCACTGTGTACTGCTGAGTACAAAGATGTGTTTGTTTAGTTGTGGCACAGACTGCAACCTGTAAACTCACAGAGAAGCTATTCCCCCTCTATATATATATTATATATATATAAGATATATATATATACCACATTATAATTATAAATAAATAACCTACCCTAAACAGTGTTCAGTGTTGTTTGATACAAAACTATAAAGTATCTTCAGCAATAGGCAAGCAAAGCCTTTACCTCTTAAAAAGAAATGTTAATTTGTCTCAAAGCATGCTATAGAACATACCATTCACACATCCTATCACAAGCCTTGAATGACGGCAACAGTTTCTGTGCTGCATAGAGTTTGTCATATTTGTCATAAAAAGAGACTCTTTTTTTTCAAAGAGATGACGACCTTTGATAGTACCATCATCAAAGAGGAGTATCAGATTATGACTTGAATAGCAATATATAAACTTCTTTTGTTCTCAGACATTAAAGCATAATGTCTCCTACATACCAATGTTTGAGATGATATACCATACAAACCTGGACCAAACACTAGCTAAAATACATTGACTTGAGAAGCATTCATTTTAAACTTCATATTAACCACTGTTTCAATTGTCTCTGTTCTACAGCTCTGCTGCACCATAAAAAGAAAAAAGATGTGACTGTCAACACACAGTTTTCTCTATTAAAACAGCCCAGTGCTCTGATATACCTAGAAAAAGATGGTAGTGATGCCAAGTCGTGCTAGCTTTACCCAGCAACCCTCAGCTGTAAAGGTGAACACCAATGGGATATGTGTTTGAGACAGTGTACCAGCTCTGTCAAAGTGTTTTTATTCATTATCATACTTTAGTAACATCTTTTGCACCACTTACTTTATATAATATTTAATAAGCAGTATTTTCAAATAAGAAGAATGTCCAAATGCTCAGAATTCATAATACAGTAGTTGAACAAGAACCCGATGACCTACTGTACCCGCTGAGAATCTGAAGTGTGGAACCAGTGGACATTTTTCTATCCCATGAGGCCACAGGAGCCAAGGAGTTTTCAGATTCAAAAAGTTGAAAAATAACCAAAAAGTAGGGTTGGATGGTTCTTTTAAAGTGTAAATGCTATAGGGACCAAAACGTTGCTTCTTGTGCAGCATACATTAACAGCTTTCTTAAACAACTAAAGTTGAAGTAAGTCCTTAGTATATACTTTGAGTACAGGAATTTGAAAGGAGAATTTAAATAATTCCAAGAAGCTTTGTTGATGCAATATTTCATATACTGTAAGGCATTTATATAAAAAGTGTTTCAAATACATTTACATACTATTTAAATCAATTAGATATCTGTATAAAAGTACAAAATAAATAGACTTTAAAAAGGCTCTTACTATAAGGCTCCCATGACAAAAACATCAAGCATCTCATAACAAAAGAGGAGTCATTTAGCTTGGACATGGAAGACGTTTTCAGTTCGATGTCTTTCTACTCTGTATTCATGATCAGTTCCCACCAACTTAGAAACATGCTATTATAAAGCAGGAAAATGTCACATTCCACATTTCAACAAGAATTTCCCAATGAACACACTGATTTAATTTAGATAGATCTAGTCTGACAATGAAGGACTTATCTTCCTCTCGAACCCTACTCATTTTTACATTTTTGTCCTTTGAAATGAACAGTGCTCTGTTTTAAATTCACTTTTCCAGTTGGTGCCATCAAAATTCTACAAACCTCTGTTCAAAACACTTTCTTTCTCCAGACAATGTGGATAATGAACAGCAAATACAGTGAGCTTTGTGACACAAGTACGTGACACACACACACACAAAATCTATAAAGTATATGAAATTTAATTATTTATTTTATTTCTTTCTATTGGCAAATATAAAATCCTTTTGTTCTGGATGTGAATAATTCAGTCACTTTCAGAGTTTTAATGTCAATACTTCTGCCAAAACAAGGATAATTAGAACCGCTAAACATTCGTACCAAGATCGATAATGCAAGTCTTTGCTTTCATAACGAGTCACATAACAGATTTATCTGTAAAAAGATCATAGTATACAAGGACTATAATCAAGGATGGAGCTAGGATACTCAACCTTCTACAAAGTCATTAAATAAACATGTTTTTTTTTTCACAGTCCACTGACGATTACGGAGAAGTACTACAAGTATAGGGAAGAAATGCACCCACAAGGAAGTTAAAAAAAGAGAGGTATGCTTTTACGTTGAGGATTACAGCTCCATTAATTTATAAAGACTCTGCATTTGCTTTAAATTTAGAACATCACAAGCTGTTCCTTTGATAAATAATACAATAACCTAACTTCTTAGGTCTTAGATGATGCAGATATGTAATTAGCAAAGGGCACAGCACAGTGAACATTGATGGCCCATTGGTATCTCCTAAAGGGACGTAATGAGTGCATCAATTAGCTCAGCATTATGACTGTCTGGTGCTTTATGTGACTGCTGTAATTACGTCTATAGTGGCATAATATTCCTTTTCATGAAACATTGTTGCAGAGTTTAATGTTTTGTGTGATAATACATAATCCTAAAAGGATTTTCTAATTTTGCTTTACAATACTTTTTTATATTGATATTTCCATAATTTGTAAACTTTCTCTGATTTATCCACATTGATCCCTGAATGTTGAAAAGCAGTGGTGTAATGTAACGAAGTAATAATACTTTGTTACAGTACTTTAGTATTTTTTGGGAGTATCTGTAGTTTACTTGAGTTTTTATATTTCAGCCAACTTTTACTTTTACTCCACTACATTTCCTTATTAAAATATATACTTTTACTCCAATACATTTCCCCGAAGCATATTCGTTTCTTACTACAAAATAGTCAGAAGTCAGTAGAACACGGACTGCAGGAAAGCAGGTTGGATGAATCAGTGGTGTGGCGTTTGCAAGTTAGACTCCTAAAACACCTTTGCTCATGTGCAAACAAGTGCGGTCACAACCGCGGATGATTCATTTTCCACTCAAGTCGAGTCTGGGGTGTGCGATACAGCATCGTCTGCAATAATATGGTAAGTGTTGTTGTAATGATGTGATCTGACATTATCAAGTAGGCTATATCACCAAATCACACAAAGAGTGCACACACGTTGATTTATTAGTCTATTAAAACTCAAAATTCCAGGCATTCTAAATTGTAGACTGCAAAAATGCTTCTGTGTGCTTTTTATATTTATATAATTTAATACAGTTATCTTAATTTATATCACACAAAGAGTACCGTTTTTTTTTGCAGATATCAGCATGAACACATTTAATAATCATTTATACAAGTTCAGTAAAGCAATAAGTGACTTACATTTTAGACATAATGTTGCTTGTTTTTGCTCAATTTTGCTAACGAAAATAGTTCCGAACAAAGATCACAGCACTGTTTTGCGTGTCTGAGCAATGGACGGTGTTTACTTATTGAATGAATCAGCTTTTTGAACAAATCGGTTGAATAAATGATTCAGTGATTCACTCGTTTAACACAGTCAAATGCTTTGTTTCTGAATGAATCAGCCGTTTGAATGAATCAGTTGAATCTCAATGACTTTGCTCATTAACAGTCACTTGCTGTCACCCACTGGTGGTTTTTATTTCACATTTCGACTATTTTTTTTCATGTTTTTAAATCATTTCAAATATCAGTATTACTGATTCGTATTCAACGTTTGATGTTAAAAACAAAACATTAGGCCTATTTATGCATCTGTAACTGCAGTTTAAATGCATCCATGTCCCCTTTGAGATACATAAACTGTGTAAATACATCTAAATGCTATTTCAGATGCAGATTCCAGAAATGTTTTCTTATGTTGGAATGAAAGACACTAAGTACCGGATGAAGTGCTTCTTATTCTTACCCAAAAATACAAAATTGAAGAAAGAGTTCAAACTGAACACAACCTTTTTTTATATATATTTATTTGCTTCTTTTCCGTTTTGCATTTACTTGTACTTTTACTTTCAATGCTTAAGTACGTTTAAGATAAAAAAAAATACTTTTCGTACTTAAGTACAATAAATATCACATACTTTAAGATTTTTACTCAAGTAATATTCTAAACGGTGACTTCAATTTCTACCAAAGTCATTTTCTGGTAAGATATCTGTACTTTTACTTGAGTATGGCTTTCAGGTACTTTATACACCACTGTTGAAAAGTGACGCCAAGGGATCCTGGCCAAGCATCAATATGTGACGAGCTCTGGTCCTTGATGGTGATTGGTCAATAGCCGTGTTTTAATTACATCTGTGGATTACTATGCAACACCTCTTTGCAAAATAAACAATGCATATACAGTCAAATTGTTCCATAAGTGTTCCGTTAGTGTTTATTATTTTGAGAACCTTCCCCTGTTTATTTATTTATTTTCTGGTATGGCACTTTGTTCTTCGAGTTGCACTGTTTAATGATGCTTCTTATTAGGTGGATTTTCGCTATGCTGCGAACCAGTCTGGTTTAATGTCATAGACACAAAATGAATTCTTTCTCATTCTGAGAGATGAACAGATGTATATTTGTGAGGAAATATCATGCATTGTGCTAAAAGACCAGTTCCTATTCACTTGAGCTCCATCAGATGGAGGCACGAAGTCTGAACATTCTCTTGTTGTTTACTGTAACTGTCAGGAACTATTTTTCTAGCAGAAGGAAGGCATTTAATGATTTTTTAAAAAAGTTACATATTACTACATGTATATTTTCGCTTTAAAAATTGTATTGTGTGGTAACCATTTTCCGTTTCACGTTGTGCCCCCAGAACAATGCCCTTCAGCCGTGATTTTATTCTCAATATATTTAATATAGAACAGCCTCACCAACCTTATTGCTTACTTAGCGAACAGAATACCACTTTTACCACCCGTAAAACAAATATTGTCTTATTAAAATGAATGCACTAATCATATAAAAAGATTTAAACTGGGGCACAGAGTAATGCATAATCCATGATTCGTCGATGAGTTTGCACTTATACATTTAAGATAACATTTAGAACTGACTGAAATCACATGTAAAGGAAAAATCCCATTTTATTGTCAAAAGGATTATAAATATTTAAATATAAAGACAAAAATTGAATAATTAAGTGACCCTACAGTAAGTCTTACTTCTTTGGAGATGAGAAGGAGAATGAGGCGAGAGTTTCTTTCAAGTACTTGAGTAGACAAAATAAAATACTCATCCCAAATTACAGCCTATTACTGCACACACAAGTGCAATTGCACACAATTATTAGTGAATTATACCAATTATAAGTGGACCTTGGGGGGAAAATATAATAATAGTTTAAAAAAGACATGATATTAATGTTCTTAATCAATAATGATCTTTGTGCCTGTTTGACAATGTTTTGACTTTTTTTTTTAAAGCAGACTCAATGCTTCAAAGAACAGTATCAAAAAACGTCAGTCTCTAAATGATAATTAAAATCATGATCACCCAGCAACTCTTCTCGTTTTCTTGTCCACTTTGGATAAATTGGAGATGCCATAGTATCCAGTCTGAGTGATTTATGGGTTTTTTCAGTATTAATTTCTCCTGAAGCTTTGAGTCAGAGTACACGCTGGCCCCTGCTCTCCTGTTGGGAATTACATACAGTGCCATTCTTTTCCGGTGTGGCAATCAGCCTAGCTTGACGGATCTGGCGGTTACCACTGGAAGGCTACGAGGAGTAGCTTGCCACTCAACACAGTTTGTGGCAGGAACAAAATGTTTTTTTCATCTCTTCACGTGTCTATTAGATCTGTCTCTGAAGTGTACTGCAGGAAGGAGAAGCATCAAAATTGATTGACTCCCAGTCTAAAGTTTGTGAATGGACAAAATGATAATCTGAAATCCCTTTAGACTTAGCAGTATTTTATTATTAAATAAATATCTACATGCGGAAAGATAAATATAAAAATAACTGAAAATAAAATGTAAAAAATAAATATAGACATTTTTAATTTAAATGTTGTTCTTTAAATATTATCTTTAATCCTTAATGTATGTGCATTTGCAGTGCTTTTAATAAATCATTTAATAAAAATAAGCATACAAAATCAATGTGGATTATACTTTTTCAAAATATTTTTTAAAATGAATTCATATTTCCAGACAAATATTGTCTTAGTCTAGTTATGGCATTTAGTAGTGAATTTATGACTACTGATTATGATAATTAATCATTCACAATACTACCAAACTTCAATTACTAACAAAATATTATTTTTGTCTTTCCATTTAATTCATTTTATTCTTCATTATACAATAAACATTTCTTTTATAAGCACATAATATTTTCCCCACAGTACTTCTCCTCCCCATTTCGTAAAACATTAAAAAAGACAATAAAGAAACAATAAATTAGCTAAATAAATATTTTTGCATCTCCAAAAGGAAAATTAACTTATTCAAATATTTTAATATTTGGTTGTCACAAAAGTGCACGACGAAGGAAAACATCAAGAATCGGGGATTTAATGTAGAATACATACCAAATACGATACCAAAACAAGACAGAAAGAGAATAGAAGGAACTAAGGGTATTTAAACACTGGGACTAATGAGATAATATTTTGGGTTCACATGTCGTGGCCTAATGGTTAGAGAGTCGGCAGGAATTGTCGTTATGGGGAGTGAATGTACAACGCTCTCTTCCACCTTCAATAACACGAATGAGATGTTTTATACAGTCTAGGGGTGAGACCTTTGAGCAAGGCACCGAACCCCAACTGCTCCCCAGGTGCCACAGCAATATGGCTGCCCACTGCTCCAGGTATGTTCACGGTGGTGTGTGTGTGTCACTACTGTTTTTTTGGTTTTGGTGCACTGGATGGGGGTAAATGGAAAAGCACAAATCGATTATGGCACCATCTTGCCCACAAGTCACTCAATTCCACTTGTTAATTAAAACACAGGTGAACAGAATGATGTAATTAAGACAACTAAGGAAAACTAACCCCCGAAAACAACAGACACATTACATATACAAGGATAATTCATAAACCCTTTTATGCTATATCAAAATAAAAAATAAATAAACTGAAAATATTCTTATGTGTGTGAATGCTATCATCACATGTGCTTGAGCAGACATTCACTCACTAGAAAACATCCTTGGGTGATCGAGCAGGTGCATTAGCAGTCAAGCTGACTCTTTAAGTCAGGACATATATGAGCTCAGCGCCTCCTCTGATTTAAAAGTCTGTCCGGTGGGTTTTAGAGGCAAATGGAGGTCAGACCCTCCATTAGAGCGAAACCACTTCTCACCCTGACACTCGAGATGAGGGGGAAATGGACTGCAGCAACTTGATTTGAAATACCAGGTCAAGAAGTGAGAAAAAAATGCTTACAATTCTGAAATGTGATCTTTTTAGCTCTTCTAAAAGAAACGCATACATTTGACATACATATCTTTTAGCACATCTGTTCTAGACTATGGACTAAGCCCATTTTCGCATCGGGATACTGGTTTACACAGTTTTTGACTTTTTTTCTTGCAATTCTAAGTTAGTCTCATAATTATACTTTTTCTCAAAAGTCTAAGATATTGATACTGAATCGAGATATAAAAGTCAGAATTGTGAGATTAGAGTTGCAATCACTTTTGCTTCTTCTGTGGCGAAAACAAAAAAAACTTGAATTCCAAAAAAAGTCAGCATGAAAATATAAAATTAGGATTGCAAGAATTGTAGTGAATTGTGAGATAAATGGTCGCAATTACTTTTTAATTTTTTTCCTTTTGCGGAAAAGGGCTTCCATAATGGACAGCACCACCTAAGTCTTGAACTCTGCTTTCCGTGTAGTGTTTTTCATCCTGTTCTCACAGAGGTCATAATGGGAAACAAACCTGGCCATAAAGCACATACTCTCTCAGGGCTGGTCACGTGTGTGGTTTGACCCCCCCCATCAGAGTGACAGTGGTCTGCTTTTTGACTGACCTCACAACGGCACACTACAAGAGGACACTGTGAACTACTGCTCTCCAGAGACAGTGGGTCAACTTACATGTCTTCACCCCTCTGTCAATAATGCAGGTGCATTAGCGCAGTCAGGGAGGGTGGAGTTTTTTTGCAGCATGCATTATGATTTCATTTTAGTTTGGTGCAACTCTGAAAATGTAAGATACAGAGAGCTGAAAAGCATTTCTATCGGCTCTACATTTTGCAACACTATTATAAAATTAACCCGAAGGAAAGGACAAAAAGGACATCTATATTCTGCAGTGAGACCTCTGAGGAAAAAGTATTCACTTTCTTACACTTCTGGCACAACACTGCTAGATTATGTGACTCAAGGGCCAACAAACCTGTATTGAATCTGAAGTTTACCAAGCTCTGAGAATTGAGATATGCTCAAAAGATTGTTGAATTCTAGTTGCCAAGTTGAATCTTAGTTGTGCTCCTCAAGGAACAATGGTAAATACAATTTCTCAATGTCCAAGGACAGAACATTCTGCCAAAGCGATGCAAACACTTCAGCTGTGCTCTCCTGTGAGGTCACTAAATCCCTTTTATGTATTCTGCCCTTATTAATTTATTCAGACTTTCTGCAACAAAATAACCTGAAAACTTGAGTAACACAATGAGTAACACAGATGTAGGCGTATCTTGGTAATTCATATATTCTTTTTTCATTATTTTGTAAATTCCTGTTATTTATAGACCTACTAAATAGATTTGAATTAAATACTTCACTATCCATTTTTTTAATGTTACATTGAAAAATACTAGCTAAGAAATGAGGAAGCAAAACAGGTGTAACTATCTTTTATTTCTGTGGCTCAAGATGACCAAAAGTGGAGCCGTAGCCTGCCAGGTAGTGCATGAGCTCTGACATGTTCCGAGTTTGAATATTTCTGTCTTTTCTGATCTTTCCTATCACCCTGTCATTTCTTTCCTATATAACAGGGTTGGGTATCCCAGTTAACGGCATTTGCTCCCTTTTAATTTCAGGAAGCTGTACATTTTTTTTACATGGAATTGGCCTCAAAAAAAACAAAAACTATAGACCTAACTGTGTTTCTTGACAAATTCATTTTCAAAATCCTGACTTCTATAATAATATACTATATACTATATATATATTATATTATATACTGATCTATATATCTATATTCCTAAATTACAATTAATTGAAAAAAAAAATAAAACAAATAAATAAACATAGTGTTTGAAAGAGCATATACTATCATATATATAAAAGTTTGTTATAATAGCATATTTTTGGACAAA
>JADLZN010002979.1:247500-248971 GCA_018155175.1 Sinocyclocheilus anophthalmus
AGGGAATTCATTTTTTTTTGGTTTTTATTGAGAGGGGTAGAAGGAAAAGGAAGTCAGATAACGGCAACGGGGGAGGACAAAGCCCCAAGCCGCCCCTACCCTGAGCTGTATGTTTACATGTAATTATCATAATTTATGTGCATAAATAATACCATTGACATGCTGTGTGATGTTTGCAGATGTCTCGCTCCACCACAGCGCCCCCTGTTGTCCTGGAGGTCTACGTGCGGATGGACCCTCACCCAGGATCCGAAAATTGATTTCCAATATCATTATCAATCATATATTCGATCAATAATATAATTAACACTGCAAATCACCACCGCCCCAACCCCCCCACCACACCTCGTACAGAATGCATTTTTTTGCTTGCATTCCCCGGCGACGGCCCCCGGGGGATCTGTAGTTATTCGTTCTATCGTTCGCATTCTTCTTCTTCTTCTGGCTCTCTTAACGCCTTTACCTCCCCTAGTACTGTATTCTTGTTTATTCTTATCTCTGCTCACGTTCCTCCTTAATTTTTTTTTTTTTGGTCGTTATTCTACTGTTCCTTCATTCCTTATTCCAATCTTCATTGCTTCTAGATTCCTTTTTCCGTCATTATGATTTCCTTACATTCTTATTATGTGCTGCCTGGGCAGATGGAGGCCCCTCCTTCCATTGTTCTTCTTTTACATTATATGTCAGTCAGTCCCACTGCAGTGTTTGTTTGTGATATTATTATAATAAATAATGATGGTGTACGTTAAGACCCTCTGCCCCATTGGGAGGCGCGTTGGGGTACATTTGAGACCGCCGGACCCCCCAGACGAGCCCCCCCCCCTAGTTTAGAGTTATACACAAAAAACATAAAATCAACATCACATGAACTGGACGTTTCGGTTCCTTGGAGCGTGTACTGTTGTGTAATTGACTGCGTGTTTCCACCAGGTGGCAGTGGTGAGTTACTTACTCATTCACTCATTACTGAGCACCGCAGATGAACTGCATTATAGTGTAACCTTTGCGAATGTGGCTGCGCACGTCTGTCCTGAACACGATACAAACAGATCAGCATTAAATATTCTGATTTAATGCAGCTGAATGTGCTTGTTTCTCCTGAAACAGGTGCGAAGCCATGGCAAACAGATTAATGATGCTAATTAACAGTAATTGAATTCAGAGAGACAATGAGAAGCTTCAAAACCGAATCGTGGCAGCTGTTGCTCATTTCACGCTGCTTTTATTTGGATTGTTCTGGTAATGAATGCACTGGACAGAGATATCAATATTCAATTATGTGGCTTAATGCAGTTTATGAATAAAAAACATGTCCATATAATTGAATAATAGAGTCGAGTGGATGTTATCTGGGTTGGATTAAACGTTCATCCTCATTTTGCTGGAATAATATCAATGCTTACAGACGTTTGATAATGGTCCTTCACAGGCTCCTCGGAATAAATTACCGCTTCTCTTTCCTGTCCTGTGA